>JAZHYW010038017.1:0-147698 GCA_037355805.1 Ixodes ricinus | reverse complement strand
GTTAGAATCAAATCACGTATTACCTGAACAAATGACTGGATTTCGTCCTAGGAGGTGCACTATTGACTCTGTACTTGACCTTGTTACCACAGTGGAACACGAGCGCGGATCTGGAAACATAACTATAGCAGTTTTCTTGGATATTCATCGCGCCTTTGATACCATGAGCCACACACATGTTCTGCACGGACTCATTCAACTGAAAGTGCGAGGACGGGTTGTGCGTTGGAAAAAAACTTCCTGCTCCATCGCAAGATATTTGAAGCCACAAATGAAGGAAACAGCGCGGAACATGAGCTAAAACATGGGGTTCCGCAAGGTAGCGTACTTAGCCCTACTTTATTCAATGTTGTCATGGCTGAATTACCCCAGCGACTCCCTCCAACGCTCCAAATCCCGATGTATGCAGATGATAATTGCATATGGGCACCTGGTTCTTCTTCAGAAACTTTACAACTGCAGTTGCAGTCTGGCCTTGATGAGACATACAAATACCTCTATGAGAGAGGCATGGACATCTTAGCTAAAAAATCTGCAGTTCTACCCTTCACTAAGAAACACCTCAAAGGGTTTAAGCCCCATCAACGAAGACAAAACATCGAGCGAGTCAAGTGGCACAGATTCCTTGGTGTCGTGCTAGACTGCTCTCTTACATGGTCGAGGCATATTGATATGCTTGAAAAAAAAGTGAATGCTATCGTAAACGTACTTCGGTGTATCGCGGGTGCGAGATGGGGAGGGTCAACGGACGGTCTCCTTCTTCTCCATGCAGCTCTTGTACGACAAACAATCGCATATTCAATACCAGTTCTACAAGGAATTTCACCAACATCAGAAAAACGATTAAATTATATGATTGCACGAAGTCTGCGCATATGCTTAGGTGTTCCACGGGCTACTTCTACTGAACTCGTATTCGCGGAGGCCCGAGAACCTCCAGTGGCTGTCCTCCGTACTCAAGAAGTATGTCGACACTACTTTCGTCTAGCCACACACGACGGTGGCCGTCCCTTGTGTCAAAACATTCTTCGGCAACGAATTTAATGCCAGCTTCGCAAACTTCTTATTACATTGCCAATTTGCGTACCAAACCATGTGCATTGGCGTCCTAACTTACAATGCCCCCATGGACAATACCGCCACTGAAGATACAAACATACATATCTGAATTGATTCTAAATCATCTGTAGACTCTACTGTGGCAAAAATGCTCTCCCTGGATCATATACAACTTCACTACGACACTGCTGTTCATGTTTATACAGACGTGTCAACATCAAATCGAGGCTCAACCTCTGCTTTTAATATTCCCAAGTTTAATGTAAACAAATGCTTTCGGCTTTCGCACCATGTCTGTTCAACAACGACCGAGCTGCATGCGATATTTTCAGCGTCGGAATTTATTGACACTTTTAATAAGCCAGATAACTGGATCATACTGACAGATTCTAAGAACGCACTAGAACTATTGAAGGGTATAAATATGCGGTCCTCTTTCGGACCTTTACTGCATCAAATTCAAATGACACTAGTCCATGCAGAGAGTCTTGGGCACTCGATACGTCTCCAATGGATCCCAGGCCATTGTGGAATTGCCGGAAACGTTGAAGCTGATCGGGTGGCTACAGAAGCCTCTGTATATGACGTGACAGAACTAACCATCTTCACACCCACAGATGCCAAACTACTCCTTCGGCATTACCGAGAGGAATATTCACGACGACACTGGTTCACTGAGAAATTTCTAGACGTTCTCCTTCCGCATATTGACCCGGACCTTAAATTTCCACCATACTCCGGAACAAAAAGGAAATACGACACTCTCCCGCACCAATTAAGACTCGAAGTGGCTTATACTGGAAGTTTCTCAGATCGAATTAGACATCGTGTGACCCCAGTATGCAAATGTGGTGATCCTTTTGAGGATGTTAATCACATCCTCTTAGAATGTCAGTGCTACGCCAGTGAAAGGCATCGAATGAAAACTCGACTTCAACTATTGGACAGTCGTCCCTTAACTTTGGCAAAGATTTTGGGTCCTTGGGCGAACCGAAAAACACTCAAAAGAGCACTAAACATTATTTGTGACTTTTTAAAAGACAGTGGACATTTATACGAATATTAAGTACAGACATATGCCGTACACCTATGGTTGTATATATTTGTAGCTATGTGCACAAGTGAGTGAGCGTGACAGTGATGTGCTCTGTCCCAACTGAAAATGAGACAAGCAACAGACTGACAAGAAATGCATCAACTGCATCAACTGTTTTGTGCTGTGTTTTGTAGGAAGTGTTCTCTAACGCTCCGTTTTTTTTTTGAGTGTGTGTGTGTGTGTGTGTTTGTGTGTGTGTTTGTGTGTGTGTGTGTGTGTGTGTGTGTATGTGTGTGTGTGTGTGTGTGTGTGTGTGTGTGTGTGTGTGTGTGTGTGTGTGTGTGTGTGTGTGTGTGTGTGTGTGTGTGTGTGTGTGTGTGTGTGTGTGTGTGTGTGTGTGTGTGTGTGTGTGTGTGCGCGCGTGTTGGTATGGTCGTGTTAGGCCTGTGCTGTTACTTCGTACTCATTTCTTTTCTTCTTTAATCATTACGCTTTTAGGTCTTAGTTCATATCATTTTCAATTTTTGGAGTAGCCGGCGCCATTTCAAGGCTGCCAAATTCTCCATAGCACCATCTATTTTCGTCTTCTTCAATGATTGTCACGAACACATGCACAGGGAATGCTCTGCATTTATTTATTCGAAGCAAAAAGGCAAATTCCATGTTTGCTTGTCTCAACTACTGTTCAGTATAATCGGTAACAAAAGTTCTGTTACTAATATTGCTGCGCAGATTGCCGTTCAAGAAATGCGATACACCCTAAAAAAAAGTCCATGCGTCCACTTTCCCTCACAGCACTCGAAAAGCCAATCACCGCAACTTACGGAGGCAACTCAGCGATCGACGATGCCGAAACATATTTAAGCAATGCAAGCCTGACGTTTAGCATTTCTTAATGTCACAACTCAGAGTGCGCTTTTTTGGTCTAAACATATGTTTCGGCATCGTCGTTCGCTGAGTTGCAATGCCTCCGTAAGTTGCGGTGATTGGCTTTCCGAGTGTTATGCGAAAAAGTAGACGCACGGGCTTTTTTTGGAATGTAGCCTTTTTCACCATCTTGTACTGCGTTGTTGCGGGACACGTGAGCAATCTTACCGACGGTGAGGCTCGTCTCGCATGTTGCGCACATCACGAACCCCTCTACCGAGTTGTCGGGGAACGTCGATGGAAGCAGTCCCGCGAAGCGGTCTTTCACAGCGCTCACGTCCGACTGGAACCACAGGCGGTTGCGCACGCTGCACGCCACGCTGAACAAGTCGTTGAGGAAATGCGTCTCAAAGTACTCTTTGGCCAACACGTACGTTTGTATTCGCTTGTCGTTGTGCCGTTCCGTTGCGACACTCGTCTCGCCTGCTTGGCGTCCCGCTCGCGCTGCTGCCGAAGTTGCTGTTCTTGGTCCGGTTCACTTCTCTCCTGTTGCTTCCCGCCTATCGAGCTTTACGAAAACGCATCTCACGTTTTTCCGCACCCTCCTCGGTACATCGCTGTCACTCTTGTGCATTGGTGACATCATTGCAACGTCTAGAAAAGCTTCTATCTCGCGAAGTAGAGGCGTTGTGGATCACGTGGTCTCTCCGCAGCAGCCAATGACGCCTCCGTTTATTACAAACACTGAAGGACGTACACGAAAATGTGAGGGTTCGCTCAGAAATGGTATCGCATTTAGGAATAAAGGTAAATCGTGAACCGATAGGGCCAGACGTTTCTGCAGACTGCGCCTAGAATACTGTTAGCGATCGGAGTGTAAAGGGGCGGCGCAACGCTTTTCGTACTTAGCGTACCAATGAGAATGAATTTTTCACGTTTCTAACCTGTAAAACACGCGTTAAGTTTCCTCCACGTGCAATGGCAGTCGCAAAAAAAAAATTAACGAAAAATTGAGCGGCGTTCTTCTCCTTCTCAACTCGTAGCCAGAACAAGCGGACGCTCGACTAGACCCGTATGCGACCGTCCAACCCTGAAGACCAGCGGAAACTGACTGGAAGGGTCAAGAGCGCAGCGGCCAGCCATGGGGTCCTGAACTTAGAACCCCGACCAGCTACTCCAAAACTTTACCATTTGTCTCAATAAAGTTTGTTCTCTCTCTCAACCGCCAGACGATGGAGCCGAAGAACGCTACGCAGAAAGTCCGCAATTCGAAACCTTTAATCAGGTTACAGAATACTACCGATCCGGGCGAAGGACATATCCACCTCCACACAAAGACCTAAACAGACGCGAGGCTTCCGAAGGAGGCGTATACAAACACAGACTTTTCCAAACCTACAACACCTTCATCGCTTCTTTACTCGCAGCTACCGAGGCCCATGCCCGGGTTGCGACTCCGCGACCCCCGCATGCACTCTATCACAGTACCTGGGCCTGCCCGACTCCACTCGGAGAAGGAATACGACCCATACCAAATCCTTCCATATCCTCTTGGGAGACTGCCCTACTCGGCTCGGGTCCTGAGCAACCGGAGAGCTTATAGCTCTGCCCAGAAAGATCGCGGTAGCCTGCGGGTCCCTGGACTTGGGGACCTGAACCTAAGGGGGAAAACCTCACAAATCAGAACCAATTAAACGTTTTTACCACCAGCAACAAGCGGACACGTGATCTGGAGCCGATTATATGCCGCAAATGATTATCATAGCCACGCGCTGGGATTAGCAAAGCACAGGACACGCGCTGAGTTCCAGACATTTTTAGGGTTTCGTCATTGAAGTGATTGGGCACAAGCCACTACCAGAATGCTTGTCAAGCTATTGGTTATCGCGAGCCTAAACTGAGTACTCAAGCAAAGTTCGGGTTCAATGTATGAACCGCATTCAAATATCGTCACTGGGGGACATTGCGAGCTCCAGCTCCGTCATCAAGTTTGGCGAAGGAGAAATAAGGAAACGCTCGCTTTTATTCCTGAAATTACACTGCAACAAAGAGGTTTTTTGGTCAATAGCGTTGCGTGCAAGTAGTCCCACCAGGGCCAGCAAGCTCTTTCAAGTGAAAATTATTCCCACCAAATATAGTTGCACCTCCCCTTGAACTGCAGTAGCGTCACCATTTTGTTGAGTATAATATTCATGTTAGGAACTGTTTTTTTTTCTCCCGACAGGTGACGAACCCGCGACTTAGAGCTATCGAGAGCGCATATCAACGGCTCTGGGTGTCCGCAGGCGCGTAATTTGACTGTTTCAGCAGTTCTTCATCCAGCGCCAGATACGTTGTTGACGTGATGATGTAACTGAGATTCCCAGAGGAGAATAAAAACACACGGCGGTGAAACAGTTAATAAGCTTATCAAATAATATCATACCTGGGTGTCCGCCTACCCATTCGTGTACGTCAGGACCTTCCGAGGTGCGTCTCTCCTGGCTCAGTTTCTCCCAAATCAAAGTCCCCCTATAGTGTTACGGGCGAGTTTCTAGACCAGAGCTATCAAGGGACCGTGCTTTTAAAGGCTCTGGCGAATACTGATGGCCAACGCTTTTTATATAATTTTCACCATGGACTAAATATCCATCCCTGAGTATGTCCACGAAATATCTAATCAAAGTATTCATTTTAGTTTGAGAAAATTAATTTCGAAGTTGACGCGCACACCTCCGAATCCCTGGCTTCCTCTTTACTGGCAACAACGAGCAGGCTCGCTCGTGACGTCAATTGTTGTATACGGGAGCATACGACGCTCTCTCCTCCACGGCGTTTTGCGTGGCAGTGATAGTGAGCGTCTGGCTTCGATTATTTGAGGCATGCACTGGAGGGAGGGGGAATCGGTGATGTGCTGTGGGCTGCAATAACTTCATGAAGAAATGCAGCAGAGTGACATCTTATCGGTTTCCGACGGAGAGGTCTCTGCGATGAAAGTGGGTTCGAGCAGACCGACGCGCGAGCTGGCCATATCGTTTGCGTCGAGCTCAAAAACAGTTTGCACCATGCTAGCAAATGCAACCTTCTATACAATTTTGCTTATGAAGCGGCATAAGAATGTCGACACGAATGGCGAATGCAGCCGCAACGAGTGATCAAATCGGAGGCAATGGCGGCAGATCGAATGCGAACGGCGAATCGCCTGAAATCTCGTGCTGAAAATCCTGAAACATTTGCTGGTCATGGCTTGACTCAGGCGCACGGACGATTGCGACAGCTTTCAGACTGCTTCTGACGCTGGGCGAAACAGGCTCAAGCTGCCCATGTGCTGATGTTTATTGGCAGCGACTATTTCGACGTCTGTGAAGTCACTTTCGTAAAACGCAAAAATAGTGGCGTCATTATTTTGACGTTTCCCGTCAATGCAGCCGTCGCAGTGGTATAGCCGTTCCGTGGTTTCGTTCTATTTAGTTCCTGATGGTGTTGTCTGTGTTGTGTTGACGTGTTGACGGAGTCATGTGTTGCGTGCCTAAAAAGTTTCGGTCCTAGTTGGAAGTGGGAATGTCTTATTCAGCGTGTGTATGGGACTGGCTCGACAGCTGATCCTTTCGGACGTGACACACCCGGCGGCTATTTTCTGAGCTCCCGCACGTCATTTCAGCACGCGTCTCACTTAAAATTTTGAATCTACAACAAATACGAGCTGGATATTCCTCTGTCTTGCCTGCACGTAGCAAATGGAAGTGCGTACACTACGCAACACTGAGAAATTTGGCACGCTTTCTGTGCCTTGCGAGCGCGTCTTCGTATGCATGGTTGCAGCCTCGCTTTGCATCTGGCTCCCGCCCTGTTTTTAACCGGGTTTCGCGAGTTTGTTGTTTAGTTGAAATATTTTCTTTTTGTTTCATGAAAACGAGCGGGTTAACTAAGAAACGATCGTGATGTTAAATAAAAGGTTGTGAATGCAAACTTTGCATCATTGATGTTTCTTGTCCGGTGCTAACGAATAAAGGTTCCGGCGTGGTTGTATCATATAGACGCATTTTCAGATCAACTGCAAATTTTATGACACGACATTCAGCTCCTTTGTCGATATAAAACCCGTGAAATGAATCATGAGAAGTAACGGTGCCGCGTTTTGTAATGTTTTGCACAACCAAACAAACGTTACGTGCAGCCTAATAGCTAATGCACATTGCAAAGTTTTTTTTTTTCCTACCATTTAAAAGGGCATAAAACTGCAATCGAGTGCACGAAATTTTTTTTTTTTCGGAAAATGCGTGTTGAACTGCGACGCTGCCTGCAAGCAGGATGGTTTGTTTGACCACCACTTTCGATCACTTTCTAGTCCGATCTCCCAAGCTCCAAAGTTGTAAGTTTGAGATGTCAAAATAAGGACAAACAAATATGTCGACTGGGGACGTCAGTATGAGATTGTAAATATTTCCACGTCTTCAGGAAGTGACACGGACGTCAAAATAATATGTAAAATTATTTTGAAGGGGCACGTCGAAATAGACACTACCAAATTTCTCTGACATCTGACGTCACGACAAATGGCGGAGACAAAAGTTACAGATTAGCTTCGGTTTCAATTATATCGTATTTCTACAAATACAAATCATTTAGAACGTTTTTGGTGAAATTTATTTGCTGCTCTAGGCTTAGTCACTTCCCAAAAAACCGCACGACGCAATAAAAAAAGAATTTACTTGACTCGCATTTTTCACAGTTTTTGTCTCTTCTTGTCTCTTCTTCGAAACAGTATACTGACTCACAAAGGAGGTGAAAGACCCAAGGACCTTCATCCCGCTTTGTCAGCTGAACTCGAGAGAGTCGCACCCAGGCCACTTCACAATGCGACCTTCCTGGGCCCTTCTTTTTCCTGGCGTCGGGCTGGCGACCATCTCTGCGTTCTTGAAGAAGCTTCAAACCGGCGGTCCAAGGCGAAGGTGAAGGTGGGGAACGTCGAGGCTGGAGGCCTGGCGGGGAAGTGGTGGGAGATTTCTCTACACCTGCATCCCCTCAAGGCTCGGACTCTGGTGGGCTTGCAATGGCCAGGGCGTGAAGCAATTCAACTCCGCCGTATGGCGTGCAGGGGTCCGTTTCCGTCCGTGTTTAGACGTAGAACTACGTCTTTCTCCGCGATTGGAAAAGGGTGGAAAGTAGCGAGTCGATATCAAGAAAACTTGGTCACTGAAACGACGTCACTGTAGTGACGTCTCTCTGGAGTGTCAGTCAGGTGACGTCGGGCCACGTGACGTCAATTAATGTCACGTGTTCCGACGTCACGTGATATATATACCAATTCAGTCTCCCCGCTAAATTTGGCGAGGAAATTGATGTCCCGCGACTTCACGCCACGTGACCTATACAACAATTTTGTTTCTCCGCTAAATTTAGAGGGTCACGTGACATCAATATTTCAACCAAATTTAGCGAAACAATTTATGTCACGTTCTTTGTTGTTTTTTTAGCGGGGAAACATAACTGGTGTCTAGGTCACGTGACGTCGATTTTACCGCTACCTCTAGCGGGGAAACTGAATAGTCTGTACGTCCCGTGGCGCTAGGTCCCGCTACTTCGCTTACCCGAGCCACGGGTACTCACTTCTTGCGCAACCGCCATCGTCATGCGGCATGAGCACGTGGACGTATCTCCAGCTGCCACAAACAACACATCTGGGACGGGTGGACAGGCCTCTCATATATCACCCCTTCTCACTTCTTGTGTCACCCACACGTAGTTCTACGGAAATTTATGCAGCATAGTCCACCTATGCACCGACCAACTTTTTTGTCGAAAATAAAGCTTCCCTCCGCCAACGTCTACTTCTGTCCTTCACGGAGGCATAGAGCATGCTCATCACGTAGGTCAGGAGAGCCACCCACACGCTCTGTTGCCTGTCAGTCAATCACTCAAGCTCAAGGCCTCCGCTGCTGCTCAAGTCCCGAAAATTGGAAAGGGAAGGATACGAGGGCGAGGCAGAACAGACGAACAGGCAACAGGCACACCATTGGCCGGTCGCGTGTGACGTCAAGTCTGACGATCACTGACGTCACAGAAAAGCAGGGGAGGCGAGGAGGAAAGCTGTGATGTTCGTTTGTTGAATGTCCAAACAGAAAACGGACTACCGGACTTCAACTTTCACTTCATATGGCGGAAAAGTGTCGCTTCACGTGTTCTGAAGTACTGTATCTGAGGTCCCTAACTGTATCCTGTTTGGACGCGGCGGAGCTGCGTCCAAACAGGATACAGTTAGGGACGCGGCGGAGCAGGGACGCACCAACGCGGGACAGACGTCGGTGGGGACTGGATGATTCTTGCAGTTCCCAGGTCCGGGCTTGCGACGACGGTAGCGGCAGCGATGAGAGCGGTGTCAGTGTCAGTACAATGTCAGTGCCGGAGGCGACAGCCGGAGCAGCGACGGCGGGACTGCCGAAGGGCGTGCGCTTGTGGCGCGCTTGAAAAAAGGCAAATCAGGGGTCCCGGATTTGCCCTGTCGTTTTACTCCGCGAGGAAATTTCGATACGCCGGCGGAACATTCAGGCAGCTGAGCGGCGCCTAGGGCATCCGGCGCCAGGAGGTCGGGCCGATCTCTCCGAAATGGCCACACCGCTGCTTCCCCGCCGGCAGGGGGTGCCAGGGTCATGAGCAGGTCCCGATGCAGGCTACCAGACTCGTGGATTTCAGGGTGAACCAACGACACACCAGACAGCCATCAGGAATCCTGCAGGTCCAACGAAAGCACCTGCGAGGCAGTGTGCCCACGATAGGGCCGCGGTACCTTGTGGCCGGGCTGACCCGGGGCCAGTCCTGTCTGGTGTTTGCACCGCAGCTGAGACAAGAAGTGAACCCTTTCCGGTTCTTCACATGCCATCCAGGTGGCCACGGTGTGGCAGGGGTACCTCTAAACCGGTCGCCAAGACCAGGACGGGCTTGTCCCGTTTTCGGGATGTCCACCACTGGCGTCGGGTTATCGCCATCCGAGATCGCGGAGCTCATCCAACGATGGCCGAAAGAAATTCTATCGCATATTAAAACACACCTGCTTGTGCGCTGTTTTTTTTTCTCATTATGTTTACTGTTTATTAAATCGCCCAGATTACTGCTCTGCTTCAGGGCGCTGAAATAAAGATATACGACCGCATTTAAAAATACTTTCACTCGAAAGAGTGATGGACGCTGCGGCAGCGAACATATGAAATGCTAAACTGCATGTCTAAATTCAGGTGCCCGAGGCATTTCCTGAACTCCGCAGTGACGTCAATGTGGGGTTATTGTTCAGAGCGTCAACGTCCTTCTATAAATAAGTAAAATCGGACGGATCCTCGGGACATCCTTCATTAACAAGGTTCACTCATCTGGCGTCCGTACACGGCAGGAGCAGAGGCTCCCACACCACCACTTGGTCAATACTCTAGTCCGGTACATTTTTTTCTGATTGTATTTGTTTAGTGCTGCCTCTTTGGTAAGCAATTTGTGTTTTATGTGAGTTCATTCGCATTTTCTTTAGTTTGGTTCTGATGAGAACTGGGAGCTAGTATAAGTGATGTGTAACGAAATTTATGGAACGGCTGATTACTAATAGGTGTGCACGTTAACTGTGAGGTACTCCAAGTAAAATAGACTAGTTAAATGTCTTACTTTTTTGGGAACATAAACCATAGGAAGAGGAGTAAGTGTAATTCGGGACAGAAAGAGAGAGAGAGAACAAAATGTCCGTATGGCAAGGGTATAGCACACTTGTTACACTGACATTTTTAATGTCTTCAGAGTGTTGTCACTTTAAAAACCGGCGAACCTGTGAGTTTCAAGAAAAACGATCTGAAATGGGATTCCGAGCTGTCTGGACACTCGCCCGAATAACCTTCGGTTCAATGTAAGTTTAAAGGGGTCATGAAACGATTTTACCTACTTCTTCCTCCTTAGCTTTAATCCTCAACTCAAATGCGAATTGTGAAATCACGTGGTCGTGACATTCCTTCGGCACCGGTGCGATGACTCCTAGCTTCCACCGTGCTTTTCATGCACACCATAGAACTTGTCATTCCCCAGTGACGATAAGTTCCGTCAGGGCACTCATTGGCCACGAACGCAAATCCAAATATTCGTCGACGGATTGATTGTTGACGAGCGCATACGTCCGAGTGACGCAGTTATCGTGTCCAATGCGTGAGCTGGGCTCTGCTGACGTCAGTTTGGCGCCGGTGACGCGCCTTTGGAACCGCGGATGTATCATAGTGAAAAGGCGGAGAGCTTTCGAAGGCAAGAAGGTACAAAATAGTCCGCTATATTTTCAAATGTTCGTACCGAAAAGCTGGCTTTTGACTTTCTAGCCTCTTTCTTTTGGCCAACTAAACGATATGCGATTAGTAAAGTCCCAATTTAAAATCATTCATCCCAACCCAAAATTCGTTTCATGGGCCCTTTAAAGTGCCACAGGATTGGGGTAAAGTTACTGGCTTGAGACCAACGAGCTATACGATCGAATTTTATCTGAATTCTAGGTTTGACACAGCCCTCAGCTAAACATAGATTGAAAACGATATTAAGAAATTGAATAAAATAAATGGGCCTAAGGTCGCTCAAACAGCCACAGCGACTGACAACACTGCCATCGAGACCACATAGCAAACTGCGTGCATAATTTTTTTTTCTCTTAGGAGATCAGTGCCGGCATTTTCTACGCTTCACAAGAACCTCGGATACTCGCGGCTAGGCTATCATGAATACAAAGTGTAACCCCTCCTCCCACACGAACGCAGACACACGCAAACACAGATAGAAATACACGCATACAGCTCACGTCGAACAAAGATCCAGATAGCAGCGAAGAAGAATGCTCGAACGCTAGCTTCGAGTGGGGCATAAACACTGGCCCAAGACGGAGGCCTGCTCTGACCCGTCTGGCCATTCGAGGCATCGCCGACCCGAGCGATCCGCCCGAGAGCCCGCTCTCCGTCGCTCTCCCGGCAACCTCTTCCCGTCGGCGCGGTCAGGGGTCGACACGGAAACGCGCCAAAAGACAGACAGAAACTATCGTCTGTAACGATATCGATAAGGGCGGCGGCGTAGGCGGGCAGCCGGAAGATGGGAGGCCTCGATAGGTGCCACTCACCGCGGGCGTCCGTTGCGAGCCACGGGAATGCGGCACACCGGCGTCCCTATCGAAGACTCGATCGCCCTCGAGCCGCGTGACGGATCCTGGGGCGGCTAGTGTGTTTGGGAAGCGCGCTGTTTCTGGATCGCACGTTCGCAAGCTCGCGGCGCAGACTCACTCCTGGCAAACAAGCCAGAGGTCACGCGAGGACTGTAGGCACTGCGAGCTCCCTCACTCGAAAAACCAAGGATGGCGCCGGCCGGAATAGCGCCGCAGCCGCGGACGTACGTCGAAGCCAGGGTTGGCTCATTGGCTCACGGCGCCGGACTGGAACAGTGTTTCTACGAGCCCCATGCGGCGATTCGGTAGCAGGTCAAGGCCAGCTGCAGTCCCTCGCCACACGAAAGGGTTCAACCCTTTCCTCCACTGACCGTGTCGGCGTGCGCCGGGATCGCCTTTTCTGAAGCGCGCCTTTGCCACTGGGTGATTAACATAGGGTGACCTGCGTTAGTCACCACTGGGTGATTAACGCAGGTCAAAGCACCATAAAGAATATACTGCCCCCAGCAATTTTTATGGGCAATTACGCCTAAATTTGAGTACTCGTTGTTAATTACGACTAAGGGTGCCTTCTCTTTAAATGCTTATCATAAGCAATACATGGGTATCCAAAGAGAAGGAACTCTTAGTCATAAGTGTGGTTGATTAAGACTAAGAGTGCCTTCTTTTTGGATGCTTATGTTTTGCTTAAGCAATATATAAGCATTCAAAGAGAAGGCACCTTTAGTCATAATTAACCATACGTAGGTACTCAAACTTAGGCGTAATTTATTATAACAAGCGAGATTCACCAAGCGCCTCAGTGGGAATCGAACCCGGGAGCGTGCTATCCGCAGCCCGACGTCTCTGCTCGGTCGGCACCACAAGAAAAAGGCAGAAAAGAGCTCAAGGAGCAGGACCAAGTACGACTCTCGGGTGCCTACGGGCACAGGTGACCGTCGGCGCATGCAGCTGCTTTCCAAATGACAAAGTGTAGCTCCCCCACCTGATCGTACGACGTCCCGGGGCAGATCATTACCCACCAACGAGAAGCGCAGCGGCGAGTGCCGTCACAATTTAGCACAACAGCCAATAGAAAGATTAGCGGGCGCGATAGACCTTCTCCCCTCGCGATTACTTCAGTTACCGCAAAAGACCCCTCGCAATCCAAAGGCACGCAGAACTCACGCACCCTCGGAAGGAGCAGAACCCATGAAAACTCTCCACTAAAGGTACTCCTCACACGCTCCAGTCCTAAATAAACTTAAACTGGTCTCGTTGAATTCGATAAACCCCTTGAGTACATGAGTGTAACCATGACGAATTATATCTGAGACTGTGGTAAGAAGAGAGAAGCACCAAACAGCTTGAGGAAAAAAAAAAACAAAAGACAAGGCGACGTATAAAACTTGCTTGCTGCGTTTATTCAGTCCCACTCCTTATCTACCCATAATGCAGTCCACATCCAACCCCGAAAACAAGACAAAAACAAAACAGAAACACAAACAAAAGATACAAGTTTACCAATGTTAAAAAAAAAACGCATGAATTTTTCGTGTGTGCAAGTCATTCAAACCACCAAAAGCTCTCGTAGCCAAGCATAACAAGTCATAAAGCACACCTAATGCACACATTCTGTACTCTACAACACATTCTACAACACATGTACTACAACATGTACTACAACACATTCTATACTCTTCGTGTTTATCAGAATGATCAAGGGAAGTTGAAATATTTGGTTATAGACTCTTTAAATAAAATATCACCATCGGTCGCACGGAAGGACAACTATCCCCCGACGCCACCCTGAAGGATACCGCATCTCTCATGTCAGTCTGTGCACGTTGCAATACTAATCACAATAATTTTGCGTTATGTTGTGTCAAGTTGGAGGGAGAGAGGTTTGGTTGCCCGAATGAGTGAAGAAACTGTTCTTGTCTTCATCTGCCAGGATGTCCGGAATAACATAATCCACGATCGGGGTGGTGACTAACTGTTTGACGTGGCGAGGCCCGCTTTGCGCCGAGATTTGCAAGTGAGGGGATAAACTACAGATAAAGTTACTACTATTATTCATGAAAAGTATCCGGCTATGGGTTTCTAATACGACTGTATTTATATGGACAGTCACGCTTGTAGACGTGGAAGATAGGTAAAACTACGGCCTCGCGTACTCGTCTGGTAGATTTAAACAGAGGATTATTTATAGCGTTCAGACTGCTAAATGCAATGGACCTTTTTCTAGGGTGCCTCGATGTTAGCGCAATTTCCAGGGTGGAGATACCCATTGACCCCCGTAATTGGGTAAATCTGACGTAACAGGGCCACATCGGGTACTACTTCCTTAAAATAGACAAACCGTGGCTCTTGTGCCATGTTATCCTTCGTAAGCCATATTGTTCTTTCACATTCATTATCCTGATATTTTTTTTCTTTCTGCAACTGCTACTTGTGTTTTTCTCTCCCTGCTTTTTTTAATTGTCTTGTATTAAGTGAAATCTTTATTATTTAGTAGTCATTTCTTACTTCATTAGTATTTTGTTAGCACCTTCTTCGCGGGTGTTTTTTTTTTCTTTTTACAACACACTCTAAAAAAAGCAAAAAACACAAAGACTCGAAAGTTAAAAAAAAAAGACGTTCGGAAACAATGACAATGGCTGATGAAGGAAATAAGATTTAGGGCGCAGGTGAGCTGGTGAATATTAGGCAACATAATAAAACCGGATTCACGGAGAGAAAAAAGGGGGACGTACGGAGACAGAAACAAAAAAGGACGTTGTGCACGTCGCGTTTTTTGTTTCCGTGTCTCTGGTTTTAATATGTTGGCTGATGAAGGGTATTTCTAGGTTCTACCACACCCGAATTCTTTCCTTGCGTTCTATTCTCTAGAAAGTATCTGTAAAAAGGCTAAGGGCGTTACTGTTTGATTATCCACACGCGTTGCATATTCAAGCATTGTTCCTCGGCTGCCGGGCCGAACCTCAGCGTTCACCCGACGAACAGTTGCAACCTACTTTTTTCCGTGTTGATTGACGTGTTTCTTGAGCGACAGGACGCAAAAAAATAAATGATTATCGTTCTATTTCACCCTTCGATTTGAGTAACCAACTGCAAAGCAAGAGGAGGGTGTCACTGCATGGTATCACTATATGGCGTTCCTCGAATGCCGCTGAACAAGAAAATCTTCCACTCTGCTGATGCTTCACCGGGTCCCCAATGATGCTGGACGATATGGACAGAAACAAGTCAAGTGCGCAGTCCCGGAAAACTGCAGAGAAACACAATAAACACAATCACAGCACGACTTAAACTAACGTTGGCTACTTAGCTGCTACTTGTATACCCCGGTGAGGCTGCCCTCCGGTAATGACGGCATCGCACAAGGAGCGAGAGTAGGCACATGCGCAGAGGGCTATTGAAAAATAGTCCAGTCCGAGTGACGTTATCACGTTATTTTTGTAGATATACGTTCACTCTCTCTTTTATCACAGAAGTCGTCATCCTCTCATGTACCCACGGGTCGCCGAGAAAGGTAGAATCTGCCCTCCAAACCAGTCTTGATCTTACTGCTGCTGAGTCTTGATCTTGATCGTGCTGCCCGATTCATTCTTTCTAACTATGAACGCACTGCCAGTGTGTCGGCCATGAAGGCTTCCTTATGCCTCCCCACTCTCATTTCTCGCCGAAAAATATCACGCATCTGTCTTTTCCAGAAGATGTTTTATTACCACCCTCTACTCAGACAGTCTCTACTGTTAGAACCGCATCGTTCATCCCGACGACTTTTAACTCCCTTAGTGTACGTCGCATCCATGGTTCCACTGTCACTTTTAACAGCTCATTTCTTCCCCTTGCCTTAATAGAGTGGAACAATCTACCGGACCATGTAGTGCTCATCAGTGACCCCGACCTCTTCAGACATGCTGTATCGTCTATATTTAATATGTAATCAGTGCGATGCTCCTACTGCTCCAGCCACATCTTGTTTCTATGTTTTGTTTGTTGTTTTTATTGTATAAAAGTTCTACTTCTGTGCTTCTTTGTATTGCCCCCCCCCCCCTTATGTAATGCCCCTGGCGGGGCCTTTAGGGATAATAAATGAAATCCCACAGTTCCTCTCCCGCCCAGGCCTTCATGCTGCTCCCGAGAAATCGGAGCTGCTTCTCCTCTCCAATCCCAGTACCAGTGGTCAGTTAACTCGCTTTTCTTTTCTACACATAGACAACCGCCATTCCCCCCCCCCCCCCCCCCCAGAAGTCTCTTGAGCACCTCCTGTCCGCTTGCCCCGCAGCCATCCAATCTCTCCCCACTACCCCAACTCCCCGCCTCCAAACTGGTGGGTGTGGCTGGCCTCGGCGGCTCATGCCTGGTCCTGGGTTTTCCTCCCCAAGACCGTACATATACCATGGTGGTATATGTACACTATTCGATATTTTCTTCGAGATAAACTGCGATATTCGTATTTTTCGTAGTGTTGATTGCAGTGGTTAGCCCCGTTGAGTGCACTTCTTACCGAGCATGGGTGCACTGTAGAGAAGCAACACCTGCAGTGGCGAGCTCCGCGGGTGTTGCTTCTCCGCAGTGCGCCGATGCTTGGCAAGAAGCGCACCCAACGAGGTAACTAGCCGCGATCAACACTTGGAAAGGTATGGATATCGCAAATGTGTACTTGGGAGAAAAACACGCTTTCAGAGCTGGATGATGCACGCGCGTGCCTGTTGTATTTAAAAATAAACTAAAACTTATCGAAGGATAATATCTACACTACAGTGAAATTTCCAAAATTAAACTGTGGCTGTTATGCAAGATTATGTTCAGCAGAGATGCCCTGACAACCTGCGTTCATCATTCGCGATACTTTTTTTATCAAGATTGAAGAAAGAATTTTTGGCATATAGCAAGGTTTTCAAATTCACTCAATTTTATTTGGGTATATCTGTACATCTCTACAGGTTTCATTTTATGTCAAATCCGTCGCTTACTTGACATTTCAAGGCATTGGACTTTCTGGGCTTACATGCAGTCTATAAATATAGCTGGATTAGAATTAGCTCATAAATGGACAAGTGAAAGCTTAGGAACAACCTTCACGAGTTTAACTGGCTTTCCCTTTAAGCATTGTGCAACAGTAGTGAAATTCTTGGAGAAACTCTCCGATATTCGATTCGAAAATATTCGACCAAAACGGAAGTCACCTGACTCGTTGCGTTTCCGCTTGACCGTTACTACATACGGTTACTAGGTACCTCGTAACGTATGTGCCAAGCAGTTACTAGCTTTTATCTAAAAATACTCCTAGCTTTTTTTTTTTTAAGAGTGTAGCAAAGCTTGAAGCTCAGCACGTGCATTGTGTTTAGCCTACACTAGGGTGCCTTCATGTGCGCTTTGCTTAGGGTGGAGACATCCGGCCATTTTGTTCCACACTTTTATTTTTATTTTTTGTTATGAAGTGCGTGAAAGAGCGTGTCTCTGCACGCGTTTGTGGCGCTGACTGTGCTATGGCGACATTTTATTTTCGTCGATTTCTTTGTAATTTACCCGCGAGTGCGTGCTGTCGGCATCGGATACGACAAAGGGTGGCATCACTCTAAACAGAAGGACATTGAGGCACCCTAGCCTACTCCAGCGCGCGGCTATGATCAACATTGGCGGCATATAATCGGCACCAGATCACGTGGCTGCTTGCTTTTGAAGCTATAGGTGAAGGCTGTTTGTAGCTATCTGCGACTGCCGGTACGTGGAAAAAACAACTAACGCGTGTTTCGTAGGTTATCAACGCCAATTAACGTCAAGCAAAAGTTACTGGAAGAGAGAAAAGAAGTGCAACCTCTTTTTGAACATGAATATTCGCATCTTCGCAAGCAATAATGAACACCAACATCTTACTGAGGTGGGTCTCGAGCAATCTTACATTCACTTTAAGCTTGTGAGATGTTTTAATTTTTTATTTTCATATGGACTCATCTCCGGTTTTCCGTCCGGTATTGCGAAGATGCTGCCGCAACAAAAGGTTGCCGAACCTTGCTCTAACGCATGTGAAATGTCTAGAAAAATGACTGTGCAGTGAAACACTGTCAGTTTTCATAAAATAGCACATAAAGGAGTGCATTTGCAAGGTTTTAGTTTGCACTGCTGTTTGCGCGAGTCGTTGAATAACGAGCTACGATGTGGCGGTTCTAAATTTGCTATCGATCCTTCGATTTGGGAAACCCAGAGGCAGGTTTTCCGTATCGGTTGGTCGGTGGAGAAACAGCGTGCCCATCCACGCGGTAAGTGGGTCTTCACGACTGACCCTTCACCAGACGCTTTCCGGCTGACCGCTCAGGAAGCCGCAGTGTGAGAAATTGCTCCATAACTCTTGGGTACCGGTTCTAATAGACCAACTAATTCGGTACTCTTTCGTAGTTTTATTTACGATCTACATATAGACCCCTTCAAAAATTATCTTCTTTTACGGTCGATTTGAAAAGACTGCAAAGTTGCATGAGCAAAAGACACCATAAAAATTGTATATAGATAGACCGTAAGCATGCGTAATTTTGAAGGGCACTATTAGGCACTACAGTTTTCTTATTTTTATTCTTCTTCTTCTTTCCTTCTTCTTCTTCTTCTTCTTCTTCTTCTTCTTCTTCTTCTTCTTATTATTTTATTATTATTATTATTATTATTATTATTATTATTATTATAGTTGTTATTATTATTTCAAATTCTATATTTCAGCAATACGCCGACGGCACAAATATTAATAAAAGAATAAGGACACTCAAAGATTTCGCTATGCTTCAGGAAGAGACGTGTCCCTTTTACAAAAGGTGCTCTGACAACAGCCTTCGCTTGAACCCTTCGTAAACCAAAGTGATGACATTTTCTCGTAAAACTCAAAATATTTTTTTTGTATAGCTTTGATGGTGAACCGTTGTCACGGGTAGGTGAAGAGAGCAATCTTAGGGTTGTGTTTGATTCGACTCTGAGATTTTACGGTCACGTAACCAGGGTGCTTTACTCGTTTATGTGGTCATTAGGTGCTGCATCTTGCACATACTCCTGCGGTACTCATTACAAGTAATAAAATTACTTGTAATTGATTACTTTTTGGAGTATTTTATAATCATACGAATAAATGTATTAGGAAGTTACGTCAAGAGCATTTTTATTACTTTTGGAAGTACTCAAATCATTTGTAACTGTTACTAACCCCCTCCCCTTTCTTGGTGGCGTCCTTTGTTTGTGCAAGTATCCTACCGAGGATTCTTTAAATAAAGTTTACGACCGAAGGACGGTTTACCAAAGTTGGTGGATTAAGACACATAGCCCCAGGGCAGTGTACAGGAGGCGCCTCGGTCGGCTGCTAGTTAGCGCGGCTGGTGCCCCAAAAAGGCCAACTTGGGGAAGGCCACGTCACCGAGCGATTGGACACGAGCGATGCGTCACAGTTCGGAACGGCGCTCGGAGCTCAGGCCTCACTCACAATGCCAGCACGAGATTGGGTCCGATGATTCAGGAAAGAATTCTTACTCTCATTGACGCTCATGCACCTAATATATTAAGCAGTAAACTGAGAAAGATGGAGAGGCCATGGATTACTGGTGAGCTAACTCGCAAGGTCCGTAGACGACAGAGAGCCTTTAAAAAGTATTGCATAACTAAGCCTGGGGATAACTTTCGTAAACTGTGGGACCTAACGTCACAAGATAAGAAAAAATTAGAGAATGCCAGATTATGTTTTTTCAAGGTTTAGCTTTAGACCTGCAAAGTAACAACAAGAAGTTTTGGAACTTTATGAAACGGTGTGGTAAAAACAAGCCTAAGCCCCTCAGTCAAAGGTACCATGAAGGGTATGTAGTAACAAAGGATGATGATAAAGCATTTGGTAGGGTTGCCTTGCTGCATGCCCATCCGGGGGGACAACACGAAGCCGGGGTTCCCACAACCAGAAACTACATTTATTAGAGTAACGGGAATGGGTTGTTAGTATCAAAGTAAAACATTGCCGTAGCGTTCGAACTACACGCCTCCGTGACCTCAATCTGTCCCCCCTGATTCTGTGAGCGTGTCCTCCTTTATTGGCTCTTTCCTCATGCGCTGTTGTGCGCTTCGAACTGTGTCCTGTTTGGGCTGTCGGTAGCGGCTCCTGGGCGAGGTGGCAGACCCTCGCTCCCACAAGCTACATTATTTAATGATTTCTTGAAGTCAGTATTCCTTTTCGATGAAAATGTTTTCTAGAGATGGTTAGCGATCAGCGTGTTGGCATAGAGCAGGTTGAGTTCTCCATTAGTGGAATTAATAAATTGCTTGCTAATATTGATGAATCCAAAGCCACGGGTCCTGATGGCATTTCCCCTAGGATGTTAAAGTATTGTTCGAGTGCAGTGGCGCATTACCTCTTTGTCATTTTTCTAAGTCGATACAAGAGGGAAAACTACCTGATGATTGGAAAGTAGCCAATATCGTGCAAGCTTTGAAGGGCGGATCTAAATGTAATGTTTCAAACTACAGGCCAATTTCGCTTACCCCAGTATGTTGTAAAATTGTAGAACATGTTTTGTACTCGGCGTTAATGAAGCACCTTGTTTCCATCGGCTTTTTGATTGATCAACAGCATAGGTTCCGTAAAGGTTTTTTTTTCATGTACGACGCAGTTAATCGAGTTTTATCATGATATTGCCACAGTACTTGATAATAGAATTCAAGTTGACTCTATATTTTAGGTGTCAGAAAAGCATTAGATACTGTCTCTCATTCGGTATTACTGCAAAACTTGAAGTCCTGATTATTGATAATAATATGATGCATTGGTTAAGAGATTACCTAGCTTGAAGGCAGCAACAGGTTGTGGTAAATGGGACATGTTCGAGTCGTGTCTTGGTTACATCTGGCGTGCCACAGGGATCTGTATTGGGACCGCTTCTCTTTCTCAATTATATTAATTATATTTCCCGAGGAATTGAATCAAAAATACGTCTATTTGCCGATGATTGTGCATTGTACAACTCAGTGTCTGGTGAAACAGATTCCACACAGCTTATGAGAGGTCTTAAAAGAATTGAATCATGGCGTAGTAACAATATGATGTCATTGAAAGCTAGCAAGTGTACTCATGTGTGCTTCACGAGAAAACATACTAAATTGATGTTGACTCATCAATACTCTGTAACAATAAAGATATTAGAATGGAAGCATCTTATAAATATTTAGGTGTTATTTAGGCGCGTGATTGGCCGCCGCTCTAGCGTCAGGTGTTGCCGAAAGGGGGTGGGGGGGCTGTAAAGCCCCCACCTCTCTCCGGTCGTTAATTAGGTCTCAGCTAGAGAACGCTTCAGTTCCATAGGACGGCATTTCCAAAACTATGCATTTTATTCTCGAATTAATTCGGAACAAATTTATTTCCCTCTTTAAACATCGGTATTTAAAGGAAGGAGTACACTGCTCAAACCGTGAAGTTAATTTAAGACTCGTGAAAATGCTGCACCTGCACCAGCATCACGTGAAAGCGGATTTGCACTTTTTGTTTAATTGCACGGTTTCATTGACTCACCCAGCCTGTTGTCAGAAGCGAGTCTAAAGCCGGGGTCCCATTGCTCATACATCATACGAAGGACAGTCTGCAGACACGAGTCACCGCAATATCCGTGGTTCAAATGCCGCGTGACAAGTTTTCTTCTTAAACTCAACGTCATGCGGCATTCGAAGCACGGTGGCACGCGTTCGAATCTGTATGCAAACTGTAGTTTGTATGATGTATAAGCAGTGTGACCCCGGCTTTAGAGTTCTATGTGTACCCACCCGGCTTTAGTCATCCTTTTGCATATCTCGGCGTTTTAGCCAATTAAACCCAATCCATAGGTCGACTGAGTTTTGCAATCTCTACTTCCACATACTTAATAGTTCTTTGCGTGGGCTCACTAGATTTGATCTTTCTGTCAGAAACGTGATCATGCTGGAAAAGGGCTGAAAAGTACCTGTAAAAAGAGTGCATTCGCGACCCTATTTTTTTGTGCTCTTCATTTGTCTCGGAGTTTGAACTGCCCTCTGAATCTGTTATTAGATTAGTGTCAGATATATGGACAGCGTTCCTACTTTGAACTTGATATCTTTGTATAACTGCGTCTGTATGTATGTGTTTTTTATTGAACAGGGTCAGTACAAAGACTGATTGATTGATTGAATGGTTGATTGGTTGACTGATTGCGGGCCGAATCGCCACCAATTGGGGACGAAACGGGCCGGATTGGAAACAAAAAAAAACGGGGGGGGGGCAAATTATAAAAAAGAAAGGGCTGTCTCCAAATTTCTAGCCCAGGCACTATCCCTGCAATTAAAACTTTGGATTGGTCTAGTTGGTTCATTATCATCTGGTGAACCTAAAAGCGCAAAAAACACGGACGAGGAACTCTTTTATCACAAGGGGTTAGAGAGATAGAAAAGAGTGTTCACACATGTGTCCTGGTTTGACTGCCTCGATTAAATCATTTAAAAGTTAGCGCCAGTCCATTTTCCATGTGTATCTTCCTCGTCCATGTTTTCTCCGCTTTTAAGCCATCCAGATACTTACAACACAGTGATCTAGGTCATCTTTCGAGCCCGCCGCCGGAGCAGCACTTTTACTCGATCGATCCAGCGTCGGTGGTTCAGTGGTAGAATATTCGAGTGCCACGCGGGTGGCCCAAATTCGATTCCCGGCCGTCGCATTTTTTTTTTTGTGACGTTAGCATTAGAACGCTTTTTTTCACGAAAACCCGCCGGTGTCAGTCCGTGTGTCCGTTTCTCAACGCCATGCATGACGTCGCGAGGAGAGCAGGGTGGTGAGGAGGTATCGTGTTCGATTTAACTGTACCTCCTACACCGGTGCAGAAAAGTGTAGGGCGGCGTAGTTCCGTTCGTATCTCAATACACATAACGGAAGTAGACTGCCCTACACTTTTCTGCACCGGTGCAGAAGGCGCAAGTAAATCGAACGCAGCTAATTTCTCGCCACGGCGGCGGGGTAAGAAGGAGAGGGTGACGCGTGCTGCCGTCAGCGCTTCGGACCCATACGAGTATCGCACAGCTGGCGCGGAGCCAGAGACGAGCCGGCGCCGCACCGCTTTAGAATGCGGCCCAGCTCAGTTGCCGCTCCGGCGATGGATGTGGCTCTTTCCATAAGTGATAAAGAGTGTGAAAAAAAGATCGAAAACTGGTCATAAACATTTCGAAAGAAGTCATAAACGAATGGAAATAAGTAATAAACGAGAGGAAAGCAGTGATAAACGAATGTCAAGGGGTCCTCAAAGAATAGAAAGGGGTGAAAAGAGGGTGAGAAAGAACCAATGCTGACGCACTTCCATCGGGTTATTCATACTGATCGGCGAACAATGTTTTATTCCGCGTCCTTTGTGTTGCATCCACCCATTCAAGAAGCATATTTCTTTTAGCACGAAGCAGTTCGTCGTCTTCTGCATCTAACAGGGCTACTGTCATAATCGCGTATCGCCGTTTCATATATGCCTCCATTTTTCTAGTCTCGTCAGCGCGCACCGAGCACTGTTGTAGAGAGTGCGACCACTATATACTTTTGATAACACTGACATCCCTCTCGGCTCCCCGCCGTTCGTGTGAATGCTTGAGTCGGGGAATGAGTCCCGCTGGTTCCGCCGATCACTAAAGTCATGCACATCCCTCCCTGAAAAGCATCCTTCGTGTGAATACCCCTGAAATAACTAACCCCCAGGCATTTGAAATGGAATACGTTCGATTACACCAGATTCGTAACCAATTATATTTCTTGAGTCATCGGTCCTGGAGGGAGAAAGAAAGACCCCGGTGGATCCCACCTCGTCTGTGCGTGGGCCGTATTAGCAATGGTGTGGGCTCCACAGTGGCAAATCGTGGGCATGCCCGACTTGGGCTGCCCATGTAAAAACCCATGGGTGCCACCTAGGCTGTGCATGGGCCACGTTAGCAATGATGTGGACTCCACAGTGGCAAAGCGTGGGCACCCCACCTTCCGCCTCATATCGCGGAGGGTGTTTCCGGTTCAAATCCACCCGGGAACTACGGTTATTTTCATCTGCCGCAGGTGCGGCAGCACAACTTCCTTCCGTACACCAATCGTAGTTCGAGCTTCTGCCGCTGCCTGAGGAGGTGCCGCGCATACGTAGAACTCTTCCTAGTTACAAACTGCGCCACCGGGCTCGTAAATTCGGATGGTTCGCTCACAAATGTTATCGATTTGAATCCATCATCGCAAAGTGTAGCGACCACGAGTAGCTCATCGAAAATACGAATGCCCGTTGAGATCCCAAATGGCCAGCAATACACACCTTTCGAAAGTCACGTGCCGATTATTAGAAGGTCGGAACCACTGCAGAATGGCGGAACGACTGACATCGTTGAACGTGCAAGTCATTCCATATGATAGCGCACGTCGGTGCGCGACCAACGCTAGGAGCCGACGAGCCAATCAAACAGCGTCGAAAGTGCAACGCCAGTGAGCTCATCACATTTTTTTGCGGGTGTATTTTGGCTTCTAATCCGAACAAACGCATAAAGTGTGCCGTGACGTTGCGCTTTTAGTCCGCCATGGTGCAGAGATTCCACGGCGAACACGAGGTGATTTGTACGCATATATTTACCTCGGAGTGCCTGGTACACCCCGGCGCACAGGACGCGACACAGATCGCCGCCAGCTCGGTCCGCGTGCGCTGCGGCGAAGGCCCACGGAAGACGAGTTCCTGCTGATTCCGAAAGACTCGTTCCGAGGCGAGCGACCAACTCGGCCCTCCGCGCGCCAATGCGTCCGGGTCCGGCGGTCTCTGACAACGAGGGCGCCGAACGCCGCTGTCTTCGGCGGCAGCCCGCACTGCCTTGCTGGCCCCAAGAGAGCTCCTTTCTAATTGCCGCAATCGCGCTGTCGTTGAACTCGCTCTCGTCAGGGCGACCAGTCATCACCGCTGACTCGCTCGGCCCGCTTCGAGGGCTCCATCACCCGGCCCCCGCCGCGCTTAACCCGCAATTTGGGCGCGAGGAAAGCTCCGCAGAAAGAGCGATGCCGCCTCGAGCCGGGACGCCTCCCCGCAGAGCCCTCGGGCTGTAGAAGGGCTGTGCGAGTACTGCGGCCAATACAAAAGCCCAGGGTCGTCATCAGAGCGCAGCCGACGCTACGAACCAAGGGGACCAACGAAAGAGCGGCAAAACCGCAACCTGATGCCGTTCGTCGTCTCTGTGTACGAGTTTTATCGTCGGAACCCAATCAAGTGCAGTGCATGTTCCGTGACTCTCGCTTTTAGTATGTGTGTCCGCGATTGTATGTGTTCGATCCTCTGGCAACTCTGACTTGCGATCATACTAAGTATATTTATAGCTTCTACGGGACAGAAGGATCGGGTGTGGCATGACTTATTCTTGTCCTGTGAAGGTTGACGCCGCGCTCGATACATTATTTTACAAGTAATGACAACCAACTAGCATGACGAAGCACACTTCACGGGTACTAAATGGCGTCTTTCAGTTCATCCTGCTGCTGTGCTTCGCAATTTGCGTCCTCAAACCTGCATCGTCACGCAGTCGGCGCTTCCAAAATTTCGGCAGAGACACTTAAGACTGCTTGAGTGTAGGAATGCGAAAGCATTCCTAGACGCAGCGCATTCCTACAAACAGCTCCCAAGCAGCACCGATTTTGGCCAAGCATTGGCCTATGACTGACGATGGTCTTTTGGCCAATGGCCAGAGAGTGGCCATTCCTTGGCCAATGCTTGGCCAATGGCCAGAGAAAGGTCAGTCATCGGCCAATGGCTGGCCACTGTCTGGCCATTGGCCAAAGGACCATTGCCAGCCATTGGCCAATGATTAGACAACTTTGTGCCGCTTGGGAGCGCACCACGTCTTCCCATTCCACACGGCGCTGCGGCGGTGACATCACGCTCCCTCACTGCGCGGGCGCGGCGAACCTTGCCGGCTTTACGACGGCTTCCATGACGAAGCATTGCGTTGCTGTGCTTTTTTTGTGTTTTATTTCTGAAACGCGCCCGCTTTGACCTTGAGCGCACCCGCCGGCTTCCGTGAAGAAGCATCTTATATAACAGGTCGCAGCCAATTAAGGTGCCGTTTTTCGCGGTTACGGGTTTTTAGGCGCCGTTTTTCGCGGTTACAGACGCCGCCGTCTCCGCTCCATGGGACAGTTAATGCTTTCGCATTAATAAGGTCGGTACTTGCAAGAAGCGCGAAGCGCACCTTTTGTGAATAATAATTGAAACCTACCTGCCCACACTACCCTCGGGCGCACTTGCATTAGCGCATGCGCCCGGGTTGGGCGCCAGTTGCGTCCGAGACTTCGCCCTCGTGGACGCCGCTCGGGGAAGCTGACGGGGCACTCCGCTTCGGATGGGCGGGAGAGAAAATGGCCGAACCGGCAGGCTCCGTGGCCACGACTGGTCACATGTGTTCTTGGCAGGTTCATCAGTAGCCGGAGCACACGTTCTTATTGCGCCCTTACTCTACCTTCTCAGGAGTGTCCTCGTGCATGCAGTGCATTCGGAGCGCCAGTTGCTGACGGGTGGCACACTTCAATGACAACGCCGCCTCGGTGGCAAAATGATGCTCCCAACCTTGACCACTGAGCCTGGTTGGCCATCGCGGTGCATGACGCCGATCGCTTCAATCACGGGCGTAAAGTGCACAGACAAAAGGCACAGGACGGGAGGGGGGAGATGGGCGGGGGAGGATTTCAAACATCTCTCGAAATATATATATAATTACACGAGAAAACTGGAATGGCCAACACTTGTAAGTTGTAATATGGGGCCGGTAAAAATCACATCTATAGCCGGTTCAAGTGCCATCTTTGCAGAGGTAGCCGGGCTGCCAAAACAACCGCGTCCCAAGTAGCCCAACAGGTGGGACCCAGGTGGGGCCCACGTGGCCAACGGGGGCTCGGGCAGCCCCTACGAAACCCACGTATGTCTCCCGTGCCAAGCGTGGGCATGCCCAATGTGGGCTGCCCACGCAGTGCCGCGCTGGGTCCCATCTTGGATATGAGAGGGAAAATTTGGGCACAGCGTGGGCATGCCCAACTTAGGCTACCTATGCAATACCTCCGTGGGTCCCACCTCGGCCGTGCGGGGGCGAAGTTGCGATGATGTGTAGCTCCACGGCGGCGAAGCGTGGGCATGCCCGACTTGGGTTGCCCATGTAAAACCCCGTGGGTCCCACCTCGGCTCTACGGGGGCCAAAAGCAATGATGTGAACTCCACGGCGGCTAAGCGTGGGCGTGCCCGACTTGGGCTGCCCATGTAAAAATCCCGTGGGACCCACCTCGGCTCTACGGGGGCCAAAAGCAATGATGTGAGCTCCACGGCGGCTAAGCGTGGGCGTGCCCGACTTGGGCTGCCCATGTAAAAACCCCGTGGGGCCCACCTGGTCTCTACGGGGGCTAAAAGCAATGATGTGAGCTCCACGGCGGCTAAGCGTGGGCATGCCCGACTTGGGCTGCCCATGTAAAACCCAGTGGAGCCCACCTCGGCTCTACGGGGGCCAAAAGCGATGATGTGAGCTCCACGGCGGCTAAGCGTGGGCGTGCCCGACTTGGGCTGCCCATGTAAAAACCCCGTGGGTCCCACCTCGGCTCTACGGGGGCCAAAAGCAATGATGTGAGCTCCACGGCGGCTAAGCGTGGGCATGCCCGACTTGGGCTGCCCATGTAAAACCCCGTGGGTCCCACCTCGGCTCTACGGGGGCCAAAAGCAATGATGTGAGCTCCACGGCGGCTAAGCGTGGGCGTGCCCGACTTGGGCTGCCCATGTAAAAACCCCGTGGGTCCCACCTCGGCTCTACGGGGGCCTAAAGCAACGATGTGAGCTCCACGGCGGCTAAGCGTGGGCATGCCCGACTTGGGCTGCCCATGTAAAAACCCCGTGGATCCCACCTCGGCTCTACGGGGGCCAAAAGCAATGATGTGAGCTCAACGGCGGCTAAGCGTGGGCATGCCCGACTTGGGCTGCCCATGTAAAAACCCCGTGGGTCCCACCTCGGCTCTACGGGGGCCAAAAGCAATGATGTGAGCTCCACGGCGGCTAAGCGTGGGCGTGCCCGACTTGGGCTGCCCATGTAAAAACCCCGTGGGACCCACCTCGGCTCTACGGGGGCCAAAAGCAATGATGTGAGCTCCACGGCGGCTAAGCGTGGGCATGCCCGACTTGGGCTGCCCATGCAAAAACCCCGTGGGTCCCACCTCGGCTCTACGGGGGCCAAAAGCAATGATGTGAGCTCCACGGCGGCTAAGCGTGGGCGTGCCCGACTTGGGCTGCCCATGTAAAACCCCGTGGGTCCCACCTCGGCTCTACGGGGGCCAAAAGCAATGATGTGAGCTCCACGGCGGCTAAGCGTGGGCGTGCCCGACTTGGGCTGCCCATGTAAAACCCCGTGGGTCCCACCTCGGCTCTACGGGGGCCAAAAGCAGTGATGTGAGCTCCACGGCGGCTAAGCGTGGGCGTGCCCGACTTGGGCTGCCCATGTAAAACCCCGTGGTGCCCACCTCGGTCTCTACGGGGGCCAAAAGCAATGATGTGAGCTCCACGGCGGCTAAGCGTGGGCATGCCCGACTTGGGCTGCCCATGTAAAACCCCGTGGAGCCCACCTCGGCTCTACGGGGGCCAAAAGCAATGATGTGAGCTCCACGGCGGCTAAGCGTGGGCATGCCCGACTTGGGCTGCCCATGTAAAACCCCGTGGAGCCCACCTCGGCTCTACGGGGGCCAAAAGCGATGATGTGAGCTCCACGGCGGCTAAGCGTGGGCATGCCCGACTTGGGCTGCCCATGTAAAACCCCCGTGGGTCCCACCTCGGCTCTACGGGGGCCAAACGCAATGATGTGAGCTCCACGGCGGCTAAGCGTGGGCATGCCCGACTTGGGCTGCCCATGTAAAACCCCGTGGGTCCCACCTCGGCTCTACGGGGGCCAAAAGCAATGATGTGAGCTCCACGGCGGCTAAGCGTGGGCATGCCCGACTTGGGCTGCCCATGTAAAACCACCGTGGGGCCCACCTCGGTCTCTACGGGGGCCAAAAGCAATGATGTGAGCTCCACGGCGGCTAAGCGTGGGCATGCCCGACTTGGGCTGCCCATGTAAAACCCCGTGGAGCCCACCTCGGCTCTACGGGGGCCAAAAGCAATGATGTGAGCTCCACGGCGGCTAAGCGTGGGCATGCCCGACTTGGGCTGCCCATGTAAAACCCCGTGGATCCCACCTCGGCTCTACGGGGGCCAAGATGCGATGATGTGAGCTCCACGGCGGCTAAGCGTGGGCATGCCCGACTTGGGCTGCCCATGTAAAACCCCGTGGGTCCCACCTCGGCTCTACGGGGGCCAAAAGCAATGATGTGAGCTCCACGGCGGCTAAGCGTGGGCATGCCCGACTTGGGCTGCCCATGTAAAACCCCGTGGGTCCCACCTCGGCTCTACGGGGGCCAAAAGCAATGATGTGAGCTCCACGGCGGCTAAGCGTGGGCATGCCCGACTTGGGCTGCCCATGTAGAAACCCCGTGGATCCCACCTCGGCTCTACGGGGGCCAAAAGCAATGATGTGGGCTCCACGGCGGCTAAGCGTGGGCATGCCCGACTTGGGCTGCCCATGTAAAACCCCGGTGGAGCCCACCTCGGCCTGCTACGGGGGCCAAAAGCAATGATGTGAGCTCCACGGCGGCTAAGCGTGGGCATGCCCGACTTGGGCTGCCCATGTAGAACCACCGTGGGTCCCACCTCGGCTCTGCAGGGGCCAAAGCTACGATGATGGGCTCCACGGCGGCTAAGCGTGGGCATGCCCGGCTTGGGCTGCCCATGTAAAACCCCGTGGATCCCACCTCGGCTTTGCAGGGGCCAAGTAAGCAATGATGGAGCTCCATGGCGGCCAAGCGTGGGCATGCCCGACTTGGGCTGCCCATGTAAAACCCCGTGGAGCCCACCTCGGCTCTACGGGGGCCAAAAGCAATGATGTGAGCTCCACGGCGGCTAAGCGTGGCATGCCCGACTTGGGCTGCCCATGTAAGAACCCCGTGGAGCCACCTCGGCTCTGCGGGGGCCAAAAGCAATGACGTGAGCTCCACGGCGGCAAGCGTGGGCATGCCCGACTTGGCTGCCCATGTAGAAGCCACCGTGGAGTCCCACCTCTGCTGCTACAGGGGCCAAAAGCAATGATGTAGAGCTCCACGGCATGCTAAGCGTGGGCATGCCCGACTTGGGCTGCTCCATGTAAAACCCCGTGGGTCCCACCTCGGCTCTGCGGGGGCCAGAAAGCAATGATGTGAGCTCCACGGCGGCCAAGCGTGGGCATGCCCCGACTTGGGCTGCCCATGTAAAACCCTGTGGGTCCCACCTCTGCTCTACAGGGGCCGAAGTAGGCGAATGACGTGAGCTCCATGGCGGAATAAGCGTGGGCATGCCCGACTCTGGTCTGCCCATGCATAGAACCCCGGTGGATCACACCTCTGCCTCTACGGGTGGCCAAGTTTAGCGAATGATGTGAGCTCCACGGCGGCTAAGCGTGGGCATGCCCGACTTGGGCTGCCCATGTAAGAACCCCGTGGATCCCACCTCGGCTCTACGGGGGCCAAGTACGCAATGATGTGAGCTCCACGGCGGCTAAGCGTGGGCATGCCCGACTTGGGCTGCCCATGTAAAACCCCGTGGATCCCACCTCGGCTCTGCAGGGGCCAAGTTAGCAACGATGTGGGCTCCACGGCGGATAAGCGTGGGCATGCCCGACTTGGGCTGCCCATGCAGAACCCGGTGGGTCCCACCTCGTGCTCTGCGGGGCCAAGTCTACGAATGATGTGAGCTCCATGGCGGCTAAGCGTGGGCATGCCCGACTTGGGCTGCCCATGTAAAACCCCAGTGGGTCCCACCTCGGCTCTGCGGGGGCCAAGTTAGCAAGATGGGAGCTCCATGGCGGATAAGCGTGGGCATGCCCGACTTGGGCTGCCCATGTAGAAACCCCGTGGGTCCCACCTCGGCTCTACGGGGGCCAAGTAGCGAATGATGTGAGCTCCACGGCGGCTAAGCGTGGCATGCCCGACTTGGGCTGCCCATGTAAAACCCCGTGGGTCCCACCTCGGCTCTACGGGGGCCAAGTAGCAATGATGTGAGCTCCACGGCGGCTAAGCGTGGGCATGCCCGACTTGGGCTGCCCATGTAAAAACCCCGTGGGTCCCACCTCGGCTCTACGGGGGCCAAAAGCAATGATGTGAGCTCCACGGCGGCTAAGCGTGGGCATGCCCGACTTGGGCTGCCCATGTAAAACCCCGTGGGTCCCACCTCGGCTCTACGGGGGCCAAAAGCAATGATGTGAGCTCCACGGCGGCTAAGCGTGGGCATGCCCGACTTGGGCTGCCCATGTAAAAACCCCGTGGGTCCCACCTCGGCTCTACGGGGGCCAAAAGCAATGATGTGAGCTCCACGGCGGCTAAGCGTGGGCATGCCCGACTTGGGCTGCCCATGTAAAACCCCGTGGGTCCCACCTCGGCTCTACGGGGGCCAAAAGCAATGATGTGAGCTCCACGGCGGCTAAGCGTGGGCATGCCCGACTTGGGCTGCCCATGTAAAACCCCGTGGGTCCCACCTCGGCTCTACGGGGGCCAAAAGCAATGATGTGAGCTCCACGGCGGCTAAGCGTGGGCATGCCCGACTTGGGCTGCCCATGTAAAAACCCCGTGGGTCCCACCTCGGCTCTACGGGGGCCAAAAGCAATGATGTGAGCTCCACGGCGGCTAAGCGTGGGCATGCCCGACTTGGGCTGCCCATGTAAAAACCCCGTGGGTCCCACCTCGGCTCTACGGGGGCCAAAAGCAATGATGTGAGCTCCACGGCGGCTAAGCGTGGGCATGCCCGACTTGGGCTGCCCATGTAAAACCCCGTGGGTCCCACCTCGGCTCTACGGGGGCCAAAAGCAATGATGTGAGCTCCACGGCGGCTAAGCGTGGGCATGCCCGACTTGGGCTGCCCATGTAAAACCCCCGTGGGTCCCACCTCGGCTCTACGGGGGCCAAAAGCAATGATGTGAGCTCCACGGCGGCTAAGCGTGGGCATGCCCGACTTGGGCTGCCCATGTAAAACCCCGTGGGTCCCACCTCGGCTCTACGGGGGCCAAAAGCAATGATGTGAGCTCCACGGCGGCTAAGCGTGGGCATGCCCGACTTGGGCTGCCCATGTAAAACCCCGTGGGACCCACCTCGGCTCTACGGGGGCCAAAAGCAATGATGTGAGCTCCACGGCGGCTAAGCGTGGGCATGCCCGACTTGGGCTGCCCATGTAAAACCCCGTGGGTCCCACCTCGGCTCTACGGGGGCCAAAAGCAATGATGTGAGCTCCACGGTGGCTAAGCGTGGGCATGCCCGACTTGGGCTGCCCATGTAAAAACCCTGTGGGACCCACCTCGGATCTACGGGGCCAAAAGCAGTGATGTGAGCTCCACGGCGGCTAAGCGTGGGCGTGCCCGACTTGGGCTGCCCATGTAAAAACCCCGTGGGTCCCACCTCGGCTCTGCGGGGGCCAAAAGCAATGATGTGAGCTCCACGGCGGCTAAGCGTGGGCATGCCTGACTTGGGCTGCCCATGTAAAACCCCGTGGGTCCCACCTCGGCTCTATGGGGGCCAAAAGCAATGATGTGAGCTCCACGGCTGGCTAAGCGTGAGCATGCCCGACTTGGGCTGCCCATGTAAAACCCCCGTGGGACCCACCTCGGCTCTACGGGGGCCAAAAGCAATGATGTGAGCTCCACGGCGGCTAAGCGTGGGCGTGCCCGACTTGGGCTGCCCATGTAAAAACCCCGTGGGACCCACCTCAGGTCTACGGGGGCCAAAAGCAATGATGTGAGCTCCACGGCGGTTAAGCGTGGGCATGCCCGACTTGGGCTGCCCATGTAAAACCCCGTGGGACCCACCTCAGCTCTACGGGGGCCAAAAGCAATGATGTGAGCTCCACGGCGGCTAAGCGTAGGCGTGCCCGAGTTGGGCGGCCCATGTAAAGCCCCCTGGTTAGCACTCTGGTTTTGCGGGGGCCAAGTTCGCGATGATAGGGCTCCACGGCGGCAAAGCGCGGGCTTGCCCAACTTGGACTCCTCCTTTAAAATTCCCGTGGGTCCTACGCAGACTTCTACACGTTACTGAAAAAATTGAGGGTTTACATTTACAATTACTCGATGCTAAATTGTAATTAATCCTAATTTCAATTACCCTTCTATAAAAGTAAGTGACCGTTATTCCAAAAAGTAATCCGTTACTTTCGTGGCGTTACTTCCAGCATTACTGTCCTCAAGTAAAGAACCAAGGGGATAGGGTTATTCAGGCGTTCGTTGTTGCCACCATTCCCAATGATTGACCTTGATTGACCTTGAGAAGTTTTAGCAACAGCTGGCTCTCGGAAGTCTCGTTAGACGTCTCGCCTCATTTCTTCGTGAAGGTGCTGACTGCAACGCTGAACATCCTTTCAACTGAGGCACTAGATGGGAGTTCTACCATATTGCTCCTCACTAGTGCTTGATGCAGTGCATTGTGCTTCTCCAGCAAAGCGATCGAAGTGCTCTTTACCCTGAAGAAAAAGCAGAGCTTCGTCGTTGCAGCAGTGCTTGATATTGTCGAAATTGCGAAACTGTAGAAGTTTCGCGATTTTGGCACAACTGGCTGAACCTTGAATAAGAATTAATTTATGTGCCCATAAGTATACCGGCAAGTATTGCCAAACGGTAGAATACGGAGTTAGTAAGACAGGGTATAGTTACACGTGAGAATGAAATAATAAATAAGGTTTTGATTTATATTCTTCTTCCGTTGGCTGCGAACAGGTCGATCCTTGGTTGAGGCATTGGCGAGCAAGGCAATAACCTTTTTCGTTATAAATATAAATTATAAGGAAATAAAAACACCAGGTACGCCCCTAGAAACAATTAATTAGAACGTCCGTTAAAATAAGTCAATGTTAACACACTTTGCGTACGCATACCTTTCTTGATGCCGTTCAAAGTGCAGAGCACGGGTCGGCAGTAGTGTACTCCAGTCTATTCTCAAGACAGACGTCCGCTGAGGCCATGGGTAGCGAAGCGCAGATAACAAAGCCTCGCTCACGAGTTTCACTCCCTCCTCAAGCCCTGAATCTCTAACTGCGTCAACTACGTTTTTTTTTTTTTTAAGTAATTATTTGTGTTTGATGATGTGTCCTCCTGGGGTAAAAACAGGAAGACGAAAAAAAGACAATTCCCATTTCCGAAGTGCTCGCAAGAAGCTAACGTACGAAAGGGGTACGAAAACAATTGTTCATTTTGGTCAAGTCGACTGCAGTCACGCTGTCACGCGCATTGCGTGACAGCGTGACTGCAATCGACTTTACCAAAATGAACAATTTTTTCCTCTCCTAGGGGGTAGGAGAATCGACTAAAATTTTACGATTTACAAGGAATCCGTTAAGTAAATATGTAAGAAAATTACTTTACAATTACTCTAGCAAATATGTAATTATTCCGTTGCAAAATTATTGATAAATGTAAGGGATTACAGGTAATTTCGTTACTTGTGGCGGATTACGTACAAGTTTGATCCCACCTCAGCCTCCCGGGGGCCAAGTTGCGATGACGTGGGCTCAACGGCGGTGAAACGTGGACATGCTTGACTTGGGCTGCCCATGTAAAAACCCCGTGGGACCCACCTCGGCTCAGTGGGGGCCAAGTCTACGAAGACGGGGCTCCATGGCGGCAAAGCCTGGGCATGCCCAACTTGGACCTGCTTTGCAACTCCCCCAACGACACTTTCCGCTAATATTGAAAATATTTACTGCACGTTCTGGAAATGCAACATAAGAGATCGGATTAATTTGATACCAAATCACCGAGGATTGTAATTCTAAGCGCGAGCGAGAAAGTTTAGGATTGCTTAACTTTATTACCAAGTTACTACTCAGCATATGTGTTGAGAAAGCCGTTTTACGTGGGTGAAATTTTTTACGCAGAGTATTGATTCGAGGATAAACTCGAAATACGCTCGTCAGAATTCTAAAATTCGGTGTGTGTAAACGGCTCAGGCTGGCTATGTATCCCGATTACCTGTCCAACAAAATTTTATATGTAAATGCGCTCAATTTTTTGTCTCCAATTTGTACACTTGGAATGCCCAATTTTTTATTGCCTTGCTCAAGATGTTTTATTGATTTAACAATAAGTAATTTTTTGTTTGTTTTTACCACGCCCGAACCACATGAGGTGTTTTCCAGCCTCAGCTGCGTCGGCGTCTCCCAGCGTAGGAGTGCGACGCTCGAAGTCACACGCAACAATGATTCGCTCGCCAGGCTCCGATGTCTGCCTCGACCAGATCTCGGCGTCGCACCGGAAGGAGCATGCCATGCATCGACCAATCAGAGTCGCGCGGGGCGAAAGTGAGGCCGGGCGCGCCGGGGTCAGTCTCCGCGTATAGACGCGTGCAGCAAGGTGCACGACAGTCTCGGGATTGTCAGGTAATTAGCTTTAACGTAAAATTAAAATGAAAGCTCCAAATAAACTTCTTTGAGCAACACCGCAAACAGGTGGTTGTCACCGATGTCGAACGATTTAGGGATAGTCGATCTGGCGACATTGCGCAACGCCCGACCGATCCCCGGGGGTTGGCGCGCGTCCATATAGTGCCCCTTTCGGGAGAAATCCAGTGGGATCCATATTCAAAATCTGCTCCATCGTGTGGAGACAGTGATAGCGCGCTTTAACTCTTCCCATCGCCGTCTCCCCTCGCGTTGCCCTGGTTCGTTCGGTGGCGTTGAAAAGATTTGGAAGACGACGGAGTTGCACTCCCAAAACCACGACATCTATGGCAAGTCGCGCTATCGGCCTTTTGCCCTTTCTCTCTCTCTCTCTTTCGACCCCCTCCGCCGCCGCCGCCGCTTCGGGCTTCTGGAGCATTATCGCTCACTCGCTTACCCCCCCCCCCCTTTACCCCCTTTCCTCAGACATGACCAGACCATGCAAGATTCGCTCTTTGTGCAAGAAGCGGGAACAAGTGCGCCGCGCTGAGTAGAGTAGGCGGAGGGCGTCAGTGGAACGAGAGCAGCAAAGGGCACAGGACCCCGACTATCACGCACGAGAGGCAGAGCGTAAGCGCCTTTCACACTTCCCCTAAAGCACATCACTGGTATATTAAAAGCGAAGCCCCTAAAGCATGCCTGGCAACAACGCAACAGCTGCATTCTAAAAAAAAGCCCGCGCGTCAACTTTCTCGCACAACACTCGGAGAGCCACTCACCGCAACTTACGGATGCAGCTCAGCGATTGACGATGCCGAAACTTATGTTAAGACCCAAAAACGCAGTTTGAGTTGTGACATTAAGCAATGCAAAACGTCACGCTTGCATTGCTTAATGTCACAATTCAGACTGCGTTTTTTGGTCTAAACATATGTTTCGGCATCGTTGTTCGCTGAGCTGCCTCCGTAAGGTGCAGTGATTGGCTCTCTCCGAGTGTTGTGAGGGAAAGTAGACGCACGGGCGTTTTTTAGAGTGTGCCGCTGTCAATCGATCGCAGCACACTTTGTGTCATCGTTTGCAACTTTTTCTTTTTTTGCAACAAAGTACAGTTTGTTTTACCGACGGTTTTTCGATCGCATGAACGCCAAACTAAATGGAAGTGTGGGCCATGTTCCTTGTGGTATATATTAGAGTTTCTTCCGTGCTACCTGATTATAGATGCAAACAAATGCTGGACCATTGATCGATTAACCTGCCGATTAATCGAGTAATGCTTTAATCGCGATTAATTTTTACTGCCAAACTAAAAGAAAGTAAAAATTAGGTTCTTTCACCACGCAGACGTGAGCGTGTACACCCGCAAGAAGGGCAGACTATAGGTGAAATTTTAAGCTAAAGTGAACTGTAGGGTCGACATTCGTAACTACAGACAAGTGCAGACGGGTACACGTGTCCCGACCACTTCAATGCCGTGCGAGTGTCCGTTTAGTTCAGCGAAGACTATTTGGAACAATCAAAGGAGGTCGCTCCTTCAGGAGAATATCACCGAACCTCTTTGTCTCATGCAGCTGAAGTCATATTTTGTGAGTGTGAATGTCTCTGAACTGTTCTCAACTATACATCGAGGTCGATTTGTCAGTGGAATTCTGTATTGTTTCTTTATCACATATTCAGAAAAACCAAAAGCAAAACAAAAAAGTCTTATGCATGGAAATAAATGAACGAGACCGATTAATTAATGGATTAAAGGGTGGTAATTAATCGGGTTTTAATCGGCTTTCAGCACTAAAAAAAATAATAGTTTCAGGCACGTTTTGTAGAGACCTTTCTCGTGTACTCTCGTCCCCAGCAACCTAATAGGCTATCCGGTATGGACGACGAAAAAAATAATAAAACGTTTCAACCTGTAAATGTTAAAAACATAAAAAGGGAGACAAAACCAAAATGTGTGACGGTTACGCTTATATCCTAAATGTCCTCTATTAGCGTGGCAATGGCAAAACAATGTTTTCGCCCATACAGAAAGTGACGACAATTCAAGATGGCGGCGCCAATGTGAACAAGGTGTATACGGGCAGTTTCATTTGCATTCAGGTAGTGGGGTACGTTATGGTTTTTCCTTAATATTTTTGTATGTTGTGGCGCGTACCGTGCGAAAGACAGCGCTCTCTACATAAAACAAAAATGTTGAGCAAGCAGTCGGGGAAAGACGACGAGGTTTTAGTGATTGCCGTTGATGGCATCTTTAATACGCGCTCGATCCCAAACTATAAATGACAATTATTTATACCTTTTACGGGTATTCTATGTATAGCCTAGCAAGACAGCATCTAAATTTATGTGTATTATTTGCGGTCTACAATTGTTCGAAAATTCTCAAACTGGCCTTTGTGGATAACTTTGCCGAAAACGTACTATTCTTTTACGAATTCAGAATAGGTACCTATCTCATCCAAATTAATGACACATGCCACACATATTATTGCATTCCAAACAATAAGAAGTTTAGGCTTTTATTAATTGTTTATACTAAAAAAAATTATGCAAATTTAAACGTTTTCAGATTTCCTTCAAGATCAGAGCACTTTTTTGAAGGCTGAGTATGTGACTGCGGAGCCACTAAATATTTCATAAAATAGCAACGGCCGTCGGCGGGGTTTTGACACTTGCAGTCTGCTCTGTGACAAGTTTGAATAGGTCTGAAGCCGATACATGACCTACCCGTTTGCGATACATGATTTATACACTCTAAGAAATGGCTGCGCGTCTACTTACGCGCAAAACACTCGAAGAGCCACTTCCTGCGATCTACGAAATCAGTTCAGCGAATGATGAGGCGGAACATCCGTTTAGACCTAAAAATAAAGTCTGCACTGTGACATTACGCAATGCAAAGTGCCATGCTTGCATTGCGTAATGCCACTGCGCAGACTGCATGTTGAGGTTTGAATAGATGTTCCGCCTCATCATTCACCGAGCTGATTTCGTAGATCGGAGGAGTGGCTCTTTGAGTGTTTTGCGCGTAAGTAGACGCGCAGCCATTTCTTAGAGTGTACGTTAATAAGAAATATATACATAGTTTTGAAAAACGCAATACTAAAAGAAGTTTATTGTTTGTGCCAGAATTTAAAAAAAAATGCAGATTCGTATTAAGGGACAATTGGGCACAAAACATTGAACTGTTTGTCTCTTAGATTTTGAAGACTATCGCGAAGGTCACTATAGAGGCGATACCGGGACCTAGAGATTCTAAGAAGATATCTAGCAAGGACAGCCGCCCATGCAATAAGTCCGTAGTTTGCTGTTTCAAGGCCAGTCGGGAGGTGTTTTGACGGTGTTCCTTGAATGCGTTGAGGGCTTGTGGACAATATACCCAATAAACCCTTTTAGAAATGTGGAAATGCTGCATAGATTATGTGCGACCGCCATTAGTTTGTCATGCATTGAGAGCACGCATTGGGCACGAGCGCTCCGTCGGCATTCGGAGTGTATTCGGACCGAAACGCATTCCAAACACGAGGGCTGCGTCAGTGCTCGGCGCGAACTCGGAACCAATCACGGGCTTCACGCCGGAAGCGATGAGACCAACTAATGGCGGCTGCGCATAATATGTACATCATTTTATAATTTTGGAAAAGTTCTATTATTATTCTTGATCTCCAGACCTTGATTGCGCCGTCCTCTCAACATTAACGCTCGATATCAGATCACATAACTGTTGCAGTCTAGCAAACACCTAAAGACAATTGCAAACAAATATGACATAATTGTTGACGGCTTCAAACGTGACAGACGACAACCGCCATAAACCTGCCGTCATAAGCACTGCCTTGTGTCATAATTAAAGACTCGGTACGCTAAAAAATTCAACATATATGTTTCATTTTAGATTTTGAATTTTTGATTTAATATTTTTTAATCAATTTTAATATTTTAATTTATTTTTAATTATAATAATATTTTAATTTATTTGAATATTATAATCACTATACAATTCTATTTTATTTTAAATTATAATTTTAAAACAAAAACAAAACAAAACTTTAAAAAAAGTAAATAAACAAATTTGTGTCATGACCATTAGCGAAAAAAACTTCGCCTTTCACAAATTAATTATTAATCTAGAGAAGCACTCTGATACCAAGCATTTACTCGTTACGAACAAATGTGCGGAGTAAAAGAAACGCACCAAAATAAACTGAGGCAACAACAACGAAAAAGTGGCCCTTCTTTTTTTAAAGCGTGCCGAACTCGAACAACATCCGAGAATGTTTCAATTTGCCAAAATTTATTTTCCCCATAAATAAACAATTACAATCCTTGAATATATATCGTTTGAAAGGTAATGTAATGTGTGTTGTACGTGGCATCAATTTGAATGTGGTCACATAAAAACTCTATTCGGGGGAGTGTCAGTTTTGGACAAAATCGTCAGCAGAGGCGCGAGGACAATTTTGCCACCCAAACTCTGGTCACGGCAGCAACATCACTCTAAAAAATGCCCGTGCGTCTTTTCCGCACAACACTCGGAGAGCCAATCACCGTAACTTACGAAGGCAGCTCAGCGATTGACGATACCGAAACATATATGTTTAGACCAAAAAACGCAGTCTGAGTTGTGACATTAAGCAATGCAAACGTGACGTTTTGCATTGCTTAATGTCCCAACTCAGACTGCGTTTTTAGTATTAACATATGTTTCGGCATCGTCATTCGCTGAGCTGCCTCCGTAAGTTGTCGTGATTGGCTCTCCAGTGTTGTGCGGGAAAGGAGACGCACGGGCATTTTTAGAGTTCACGGGTGCGCGGCTTCTTGTGTTCATGATTTTTGCTTTGTGATTTGGTTGTTGGGTGTTCGTATAAACAAGTGCCGCAGTCTGGCTGGCTGTGGGCCGATAATATAGAAGATTCTCGGGACTGGCCACGCTCTGCCTTTCTTTGGCTGTCGGTGACTATCAAAATATCAAACATAAATATATAATATATAAATGCAGCTTCGAGAAATAATAGGTACATCGATTGCCCTAGAAAAGTACATAAAGACGATTCGTCGTTTGTAGTTTGGGATCGAGCGCGAATATAGATGATGTGGTCGACGACTATCACCAAAACCTCTTCGTCCTTCCCGGATGCATGCTTTGGGATTTCTTTAAAACCAAACGTGTCTGAAATTTCGGATCACGCGCCGTCCTTTGTACTATATGCACCGCGCAACGCATTAAAGTTTTGAAGAGACATAAAAAAAAATTAATGTACCCCGTCGGCTCGAATCCAAATAAAACCGGCCAGACAAAGAGCGACGGCGAATAGCCCAAACAAACGATCCCCTCTTTTTTTTTCTCTCTCTCTCTCTCTTTCTTTCTTCTTTCTTTCTCTCTCTCTGTTTCTTTGAAAGGTATGCCCATTCGGGGTGCATTTACATTTCGTAACTTCTTTAGTCCGGCAATTCCTGTGCAAAAAAAAAAAAAAAAAAAACACACTTACCGTATGTGCTTAACTATAAGTTGCGGTTTGTCCCCATACTTTTCATCGGTGCGCCTATAAAGAGATGCGATGTACACGCTTTTTTTTTTCTTCAACTATACGGAATCTAACTGTGCACGATATTGCCCGTATCGACATTTAGGACGAAGAAGGAACGGCAGCCCCGCCGATGGCCAGGTAAACGAAGACCTATGCAACTGCGGCAGCATAGGTCTGCGGTTCCAGCTACTCCGCGCGCCATCCATTGCAGCGCTCCTTAAGTAGATGCGACTAATACACCGGAACATACTGTACGTTGTGTTCGTTCTAACAGTGTTGTGCTCTGTGTAAATAGAATTTCACGAATCGCAGCCCAAAATTTCACGTGAAAACTAAGCATTGCTCAAAAGAATATAACCGAACTATAGCAGAGAGCTGGGGAAATTGATGGTTATCCTGCACTCTCAGAAGGAGGCTGCAATTTAAGGGCCCTTAACAGTAGAATTTCTTTCGCATAGGATTCGGAAAGGGGAAAATCGGCGACGCGTCAAACAGGTGGCCGACGAGACGTTTTGTTCGCGAGCGGCGTTAGCGTTCATCGCTCAAAAAGGGGGACGAGGCCCTGAGACGCGCGTTAAGATGAGTCACTTCAACGACTCGTAACAAAACACCAGCAAAACGGGGGGAAAAAAGGAGTACGAGCCGCTTTCCGTTTGTCGATGCGGCAAAAGGACCACCCCGTTGGAGGCGGACGAAATTCAGCGCCCTTGCCGCTCCCCGGGCTCTTGGAGCACGATTCCGTGCCACCCTTAATGCGGTGCACCGTAACGATCTTCGGGGCATCCCAGCCCTTCGTGCTCGTCCCGCACGGCCACGGCGCTCGTGAGATCGGCCCGTCCGCGTGCACCCTTCTCTCGGCAGACGGGTTTTACACGGAAACGCTGCTTTCGGGCTGAGGCAAACAACGGCACCGGGAAGAGAACACAGGGAGCGACAACAACGACATCTCCGACCTAAACAACAACAACTACCTGGAAGAAGCGGGCGTCTCGCACTTCGCGTGCGCAACGCCGTGATTCGTTTCTGTTTGAGAATCTGTTATCCGCGAAACCGTTTTTCTTTTGCGCAGAGGGGAAACTCTGGCTAAAGCCCGATTCACATGGTGTGGTTTCAAGCCTGATTCACATGGCGCGATTTTACTTGCAATGTCTCAGTTTTTTCGTGCGGCAAAAAAAAAAAATATATATATATATATACGAGGGGTGATCAAAAGTTCCGGGACTGATATTGTAACGTAGAAAGTGAGGACAGTACAGTGATGCGCGCGCACCAATCAAAGGAAAGAACCTTCGTGTCTCATTATACCAAAGCGCGTCGCTCTGTCAACATTTGGAGCTGAGCTACACTAGTTTGTTTGACCGCATGCACGAGCATGATGGCGATCTTTTCCACTGCAAACCAAAGCGAGAACAAGCATCAATTTTACGCCAAGCTCAGCAAATATAAAGCAGAGACCTCTAAAATAATTTAGAAGGCTTATGTAAAACAAAAGTGAGGTGTGCGAGGTGTTTTGAGTGGCACTCGAGCCTCAAGAATGCCAGAACGTCACCGAAGTCAAGGAGAGGTCGGATAAAGTCGCCCTATCGCTCCTCGTCTTCCAGCGATGTTCTACGGTTCCTGAAGCGCGAGTGCCACTTAGAAAACTTCGCGAAATTCACTGCTTTTTTACACAAGCCTGCTGAATCATATCGAAGGTCTCTGTTTTATATTTGTCAAGTTTGACGCAAAGTTGATGTTCGCTCTCGCTCTGGTTTGTAGTCCATGGTAAAATCGTCATTGTGCCTAATGGTGGTCCCGAAAACTCGTGAAGCGCAGCTCCAAATGTTCTCAGGGCGGCGCCCTTTGGTATAATGAGACACGAAGGTCCCTTCCTTCGACAGCTGAGCGTGCATCACTGTGCTGCCCTTTCTTTACGCTACAAAATCAGTCCAGGAAATTTCTGATGACACCTCGTATATATATATAATAATAAAAGTGGATGAAAGCTGCAAAGTTCACCGCCGCACTGCAGTGCTCACCGATTTCGCAGTGCGGCGGTAAAAACTGCAGCTTCCACGACGCTTTTTTTTTTTTTTCGCACGAGCGACGTTGGAATTGCAAAATCGTAAGTAAAATTGCCCCATATGAGTCGGGCTTGAGTCGTCGGAGTGGGTGGACCGAAATAGTCGTAGCTGGCGTCTTCCGAAGGGCTGTTCGAGGAAGGCTTGGGGCGCCACAAGTCGACGCAGCGAGGGTCCGATGTTGCTCCTCTGGTGAGGGCGAGAGCAACGAGAGCTTCCTCGGCTGCTGACTGGACGTGCCGTCACAGCGTTTTGCTGTTCACGCGTACGTAGACTCCGCTGTAGATCGCAATCTCGGCTTACCACAAGCAACGTCTGCCCCTCATCATTCGATAGGTCGTGACGAATGGCCATCCGTGGGCTCTACGTGAAAGAGTAGTACATGGGCTTCGCTCGAACGGTCAGAAAATCTATGTAATATTATTGAAAATCTGCGGGAAATTTCTGCAACAACAAAGAAACGGCCTTGTTAAATACAAACACGCATATTTCGAAAATAGAATTGGAGTGGACTGAAAATTAGATAGTTCTTCCGTCAATTAATTTATCTTCTAAAGCCAACGTAAAAAGACGGAGTTCATGGTATTCCTATTAAACTTAGTTCGTCGGTAAATCAACAATACATAAACTCATATCAAAACCCAACTCACGCTACTCTTATGAGACCGTGAAATAAAGATACTCGTGAAACAAGCGAGAGTTCGATGTTAATCTTTTAATCTTAAGAAGGGGGCTGGAGATAGCCTGAGGACCCGACCCCGTGGTGTACTCCGGCGATTTTTTCATGGTTGCTGATTTGCCTCAAAAGTGGCTCAACACACCGACAGACACGGTTGTACCAGTTCCCCAAGTATTGTGTGAAAAATAAAAACATTTCGCGAAGTTATTGAAGTTTGGAATTTTGTTTTCAGCGTGCTTCTCAAACTGAGAGCGCCTGCTGGCAACATTGAACTGTGATGACAGAAATGGTACAAAGTAGACAGTAAGCCATATTCCCAACTGATTACAAGACGTGTGATGGCGGGAAAAGAGTGCTTGGAAGCTGATTCACTGAGAAGCACTCAATAAACTCCCGACACACTCTGTTTAAGACTACCTGCGCGACCTGAAAGTCTTTACCATTTGTGACGTCACACCACTGGAGAGCGCGCGGAAATTTAATGCTGCTTTCGGCATCATCTTCATTTACGGTATTCTCAATTGCTATTTTGAATTTCGAGAAAATAAATAGCATACCGTGATGACTAAGGTCCGGGTAGTCAGAAAATGCACTTTGTTTGGGTAAGCGGTTCTCACGCGCTTCTTAGGCGCCTCCGTCTCTCGCCATCAGCAGGCGCCTGACGAGGGGATACCCCACGGGGACCGCGCAAACGGGCGTCTTTCGGACGCCTCGCAGTGTCGCCAGGGGCTCTAATCTGGACACTTGGCGAGTAAGTCGGCGAGACATTTGACAGCCGTGATTGGCCGGTGCCAAGGTCAAGCGCGGCTTCTGCCAATTACGGCCGCCGGACTCCTCGCCGACCCGATTATAAGCCTAAAAGTTCCGACAATCAGGGAGAGCCACCTCGTCACAGTGCACTACACTCTAAGAAATTTCTGCCGTCTACTTACCTGCAAAACACTCAAAAATCCAATCATTGCGATCTAGAAATCAGCTCAGCGAATGATAAGGCGGAACATCTGTTTAGACCTCAAAGGAAGTCTGCGCTGTGGCATTACGCAATGCAAAGCGTCATGCTTGCATTGCATAATGCCACAGCGCAGACTTAATTTTGAGGTCTAAACAGATGTTCCGCATCATCATTCGCTCTGCTGATTTTGTAGATAGCAGAGATTTGCTCTTCGAGTGTTTTGCGGGTAAACAGACGTGCAGGCATTTCTTAGAGTGTAGGGCTGGACAAAGAAGGTTATTTAGAGCTTATAAACCTTTCATTTCAAACTAGAAGATACCCTATTTACTCGAATAATAGCCGCACTACTTATGAACAAGGCCCTTGCGTCTACTTTCCCACAGAACACATATACAACAAATCATTGCGTTGCGCATAAATAACATAGCGAATAACCAGATCGAGAACACGATTCTCCATACAAATTCAATCTTCAAAGATGGTATCTTGGCACGAAGACGTTATATCTTTCCTGTAAACAGCTGGAATCATGCTGTCGTACGCGGTGATTGGCAATCTGCGTGCTCCACGGAAAAGCGAACCCTCGGGTTTTCTTCATAAACAGTGCGGCCATTACTCGAGTAAATACGGTACTGTCCATCTCGAAACTATGCTGCACGCGCTATACATTGAGACTCCTCAGTCGGAAGTTCCCGAAGCCACGCCTCGTCCTACTTGCACCTGGCAAGCTACTTCCGGCGTCCACTCCAACAGCCGGACGGACCAGACTTCTTCGTTTCAAGCCAGGACCTCCTGGATATGACAAGGTTAGGATTTTCTATTTCACCGATCAGGCGTGAATGACACAGAGTGGGCAGCAGTACTGCGTCAGCGTTGGGCCTCGTGACCAGCCAATGCGTCGAAGGACGCTCGTTATCGGGCCAACACCTTCTATAGAAATTAAGGCTAGTGGACTTGACTTTATGATGTCAGTGACGTCATTGCTCCTAGGCCAGACGTAAAGAAACCGCAGAGAGTCTCCATTTCCGAGCACCCCGAGCAACCGCGAAAATGCTGATGATGCCCGCCAGATTGCCAAGAGGTGCATTACGTTTTTAAATGCTGTCGCGTTGGGCCCCGGCGCGGGCCAACGACGCTAGACAGGGTCACGCTCAGATCCTGGTGACCAACCAAAACGCCACCGCATTTATTCGACATCCTTCAATATATATCCACCTGGGCGCCGGACAACTGGCCGTGATCTTTCTCGATCGAACATCACGTTAGTCGATCCGATCAGGCCTCGGACTCTGACTCAGCGGCGCATCCGCCCGCTAGCTGACACGAAACACCGATAGACTCGAGGCGGCCGCATCAGCTCAGTAATACCACATTTCCCCCTTTTGTAGCGTGAGCTACACTGGCCGAGGTTGAGCAGTTTCGCGTGGCTCCCAAAGAGCCGTGCTCCGCGTGCGCGAGGAGCAGTGACGCCACACGGCGCACAGCTGGCGCGCCGGAGCCGCCGCCGCCGCCGCGCGCTCCGCCGCTGCCGCAAAGCGCGCCTCGCCGGTCTGCGCATTCCAGAGGAGTGATGTCATAGCCGCGGCAGACGCACTGGCGCCGCCGCGTGCCCAGCTGTGCGCCTCCGTTGCGCAGTAGCCAAGTCTGACGCTGCGCCGGAGCCGCTTCATAGCACCTCTCATTTTGTGCGCATAAGCTCACGCTATGTAATCCTGACATAGCCGAGCTAAGCCACCGCAATTTTTTTCTTCTTTGACAAGGTAATGTCATGCACTTGCGTCACTCAATAACAGAACAAAAGAAAGTGACGGGACATTTGACAACCGGTAATGCATAGTTTCTAAAGGTTAACACCCATAGCGGTGCGGTTTTCACAACTCGCGTCCCGAACGTGTCACATGAGCGGCAGGTGAACCACAGGGTAACGAGCTATGTGACTTGGTACCCTCCTCAGAATTGCTACCCTGCTCTTCTTGCAACCCAAAGAAACTGGTGAACGTGTTAGGCGAGTCAACGCCGCCGGTAATTTCGTAACTGCCCTCGTTTGGTTTGAGGTACACGAGAAACCTCCGGTGTCGTTCTGATTTCGATCCCGAGTGCATTCTCAGAACGTAAGACCTCGGCCGATTGGCAGGTCGTAGGACTGTGGCTGCTTTTTTGCAGTCTTTCACCCATACTTGGTCACCTGACCGCAGTGGAGGTAGCCCCCTAGCCGCGTGACGGCGATCGAAGTTCTGTCTTTGCTTTGCTCTTGCGGCCGGGGCATTTTGGCAAACAAGGTTCCGGTTCACAGTCTTAGGCTCCAGCTTGCTGGGATGCAGCGGAATCGTAGTTTGCAGCTGTTGGCCCATAAGCAGTTCGGCCGGACTTTTCCCTAGGGGTCCCGAGGTGTCCCTCGAATCTAACAAAGCGGAGTAGGGGTCACTGTGCTTTTCGATGAGGCTCTTTATGGTTTGAACCATCCTCTCTACCTCCCCATTAGCCTGCGGGTACATCGAGCTCGACGTGACTTGCTGGAATCCGTATTCTTGGGCAAAACACGGGAATTCCGAGGACACAAATTGCGTTTCATTGTCCGAGAAAACTGCTTCGAGTATTCCGTGCCTTGCAAAGATACTTTTCAAGTGGGTGATTACAATGCCACTGGTGATTCTTGTGAGGCGGGCTAGCTCTGGGTATGGGGACACGTAGTCGACAAGTACCAGCTAGTACGCACCGTTGATTTGGCAGAAATCGACACCAGCCTTCTGCCAAGGCAGTTTTGGCGTGACGATCTGAATCATTAGTCCCGCTTTCTGTTCGCGTGATTCCGCACACACCCGGCAGTTTTTGTTTTTTAACAAAGCAGGAAGGTCAGAGCTTGAACCCGGCCACCACACAGACACCACGTGCCCTCGATCGACATTTTACAATTTTACGCAGAAACGCGGCCCTTTGACACTGAGGAATGAGTGGTGTGTCCTTCATCAGTACTGAATTACATATGGCGATCGTCGTTCTTACTTGCCAGTACGGTTGTGCGAAAACCGGCAGCGATTGATATTTGAGCCACGCTTTCCGACACAAGCCAACTAGGGTTTGACAGATGTTATCTGCCGCCTGGCCTTGCTTTACTTTTTCGATGTTGCTAACTTCGGCCACGGTAGCAATGCAGCCTTCCACGAACTTTGTGAGGTCCGATGCAGACATTCCACTCAAATATGTTTGCTTCTCTCGGAGGGGGCTCTCGATAGGGCATCCGCAGTGACAAGGTTCTTTCCTGGCATGCAGACAACGCTAAAACTGAAGCGCATGAGCCTCATTCGAAACCGCTGAACGCGGGGAGGTAGAAAGTCAAGTTGAGATTTCCTCAGCAAGGTCACCAACCGCTTGTGATCCGTTTTAAATTGCACTTCGAGCCCTCTCAGGTATCCCTGAAACCTCTCCGCCGCCCAAGTCAAAGCAAGAGCCTCCTTCTCATTCTGAGCGTAACGCGACTCTGCCGGTATTAAAGATCTTGAGAAGAACACCACTGCACGGCGTACATTGTTTTCTTGCTTTTGATAGCATTCCAAGCTCACGGGGGCAACAAAATGCATCAAATTAAACATTAGTGTTGTGCAAATACTCGAAATTTCGTATAATAGTTTCGAATAATACACTGTTCGATATTCGCTTCAAGATGAACTGCGATATTGATATTTTTCTAAATGTTGATTGCGGCGGGTTAGCCCCGTCGATTGTGCTTTTTACCGAACACAGGTGCACTGCGGAGGAGCAACACCTGTAAGCAAGCTCCGCAGGTGTTGTTTCTCCGCAGTGCACCAGTACTCAATAAGAAGCGCACTCGACGGGGTAACCTACCACGATGAACTCTTGGAAAAGTATGAATATCGCAATTGCACGCTTGGGAGGAAAGCACACTTTCAAAGCTTAATTGGATATTGAAGGAAGACGATTCGCACGCATATAGCAAGGTTTATAAATCCACTCAATTAGGTATAGCTGGTCATCTCTATGTCCCATTTTATGTAAAATCCGTTCTTTACTTGCCATCCCAAAGCATTTGACTTTCTAAGGTCACGGTCCACAAATATAGTTAGGTTAAAATTAGCTTATAAATGAACAAATGGTAGCTTGGGAACAAGCTTCACGAGTTTAGTTGGGTTTTCATTAAGCATCCTCATGGTGCAACAGCAGTGACAGGCTGGAAAAAACTATTCGATATTCAACTAAGAAATATTCAGCTAAAACCACTATTCACTTCGAATTCGCTTCAAACTTAAAATCCATCATTCGCATATGACTACTAAACATACATAAAACTAAAAAAAAAATACTCGAACCTTTTTTCTTTTTTAATTGCTCACCGGGAGAAACTGATTTTTTTTTTTTTTGACTCCGCTACTAGAAATGCGCAGTATTCTGCTGAGGAAGACGTGCAGTATTAACTATGCTCTGAAAATTGCAAACCTTGAGCAGTTCCTTCGCCGACAAAAAGCAATATTGACCTTATTTAAAAATATTGGTTCGAGAGTAAACCAATCTGGTGCCCCTCTCTTCCTTTTGGCCGAGCAGAGAGGGAAGATGGCTTCTTTCTATCAACCGCACATTTTTTGTGTGTTCAAACATACAGCGGTGCTCTGCTTCGTGAAATGGGCGCACTCCGGACTTCCATAGAGAAAGAAAGAAGAGAAATCGACAAAAAAGTGGAGAAAAACAGTGGCAGAAAAGTAGAGAAAAAGAAGTAGACTCTGCTTCAACGAGTTCAGGTATAGTTCCGAGAGTTTGGTTCTCTATAGACCATTTGCTGTCTTACCCAAGCATCAAGGAGAATGCAGGGATTGGTGTTCCACGCGCCACACGCGCACGCCTTTCCTGTATAAAAGATTCGAAGTAAATAACGAAAAGAAAGCATTGACGAACGCGCGTGCAAGATGCCATTTGTTTTAGGTTTTTGCTTTGGAAAAGTTACTACTGCTGAGGCCAGCACGTGCGGCGCGTGGAACACCGTTCCCTGCATTCTCCTTGATGCTTGGGTAAGACAGCAGTAGGTCTATTGCCGCCACCCTCAAGAAATACCTGCGTCCGCCGCTTGATGTGACGCTTGGCCGTAGAATAAACACCGCTGGCTGCTGCCTTGTCCAGGAGTCGCGATGCCGCAACGAGTTGCGTCTTGCGTCTTGTACAGACCCTGCTGTCGGTCTGGGCTTCTTGGCGACGAAGTACACTTCCGTTTCCGCTGCCGAGATGACTGCGTTGTCACCGGCCCCCGGTCGGAGTTCCTGCTGTTGCTGGTGGACAGTTTCCTTGAGTCGCGCTTTGGCGAGCGCGGTCGCCACACTCTCAAAATGTTCACGCCGAGCAAGCGTGACGCAACGCGATTTTTTACACGCTTGTTCTAAGCGTGCTGTTTTTCAACGCTTAGAATTCACGCTCCCTAAGCGTGAACTGCACTATAGTTTAACGCTTGGCAGGCATGACGCAAGGCAATTTTTTACACGCTTATTCTAAGCGTGCTGTTTTTCAACGCTTAGAATTCACGCTCCCTAAGCGTGAACTGCACTATAGTTTAACGCTTGGCAGGCGTGACGCAAGGCAATTTTTTACACGCTTATTCTAAGCGTGGTGTTATTCAACGCTTAAAATTCACGCTCCCTAAGCGTGACCTGCACTGTAGTTTAACGCTTGGCAGGCGTGACTCAAGGCGATTTTTTACACGCTTGTTCTAAGCGTGCTGTTTTTCAACGCTTAGAATTCACGCTCCCTAAGCGTGAACTGCACTATAGTTTAACGCTTGGCAGACGTGACGCAAGGCAATTTTTTACACGCTTATTCTAACCGTGCTGTTTTTCAACGCTTAGAATTCGCGCTCCCTAAGCCTGAACTGCACTACAGTTTAACGCTTGGCAGGCGTGACGCAAGGCAATTTTTACACGCTTATTCTAAGCGTGGTGTTATTCAATGCTTAGAATTCACGCTCCCTAAGCGTGAACTGCACTATAGTTTAACACTTGGCAGGCGTGACGCAAGGCAATTTTTTACACGCTTATTCTAAGCGTGCTGTTTTTCAACGCTTAAAATTCACGCTCCCTAAGCCTGAACTGCACTATAGTTTAACGCTTGGCAGGCGTGACGCAAGGCGATTTTTTACACGCTTATTCTAAGCGTGGTGTTTTTCAACGCTTAGAATTCACGCTCCCTAAGCGTGAACTGCACTATAGTTTAACGCTTGGCAGACGTGACGCAAGGCAATTTTTTACACGCTTATTCTAAGCGTGCTGTTTTTCAACGCTTAGAATTCACGCTCGCTAAGCGTGAACTGCACTATAGTTTAACGCTTGGCAGGCGTGACGCAAGGCAATTTTACACGCTTATTCTAAGCGTGGTGTTATTCAACGCTTAGAATTCACGCTCCCTAAGCGTGAACTGCACTATAGTTTAACGCTTGGCAGGCGTGACGCAAGGCAATTTTTTACACGCTTATTCTAAGCGTGCTGTTTTTCAACGCTTAGAATTCACGCTCCCTAAGCGTGAACTGCACTATAGTTTAACGCTTGGCAGGCGTGACGCAAGGCGATTTTTTACACGCTTATTCTAAGCGTGGTGTTTTTGAACGCTTAGAATTCACGCTCCCTAAGCGTGAACTGCACTATAGTTTAACGCTTGGCAGGCGTGACGCAAGGCGATTTTTTACACGCTTGTTCTAAGCATGCTGTTTCTCAACGCTTAGAATTCACGCTCCCTAAGCGTGAACTGCACTATAGTTTAACGCTTGGCAGGCGTGACGCAAGTCAATTTTTACACGCTTATTCTAAGCGTGGTGTTATTCAACGCTTAGAATTCACGCTTCCTATACTTTGTCTCATGCTACGATGGAATAAAAGCCAAAACCATGGACCGCCAGGTCCAATTACGTCACACGCTAAACTATGACATTTTTAACATTGCTTAGGGGTGGACGAATAATGCTCCGAATCAAAAAGTGCTGCATCATTTCTATAGCTTCGATTCTGCAAAGAGCCTGTATGTCGTGGCTTTTTTGCGATGTAAAATTGATGAGTCACTCAGCACTATTCAATTCGAACCCCTGTCCGCCCATACCTTTTAGTGATCCTAGACGCAGGCACCATAGAGTTATTATAATGTACGCTAGAGGTTCAACTGGCGCTAGTGTCTATGCGACTTCCGTGACGCAAATTGAAGCAGACAGCAACCAGTCTACTTTTGCGGTGCTCCTGTGCATTCCTATGGGAAAACGCGCGTGCATTTTGCCTCTTCGCCGAAAAATAACACGGAACACTATGGTTATTTGGGTCGCACCGAATAGTATGTACCTTGATTAACACTGTGAAAGTGTAATTGCTTTAGTTAGCGCATTTTTCTTCACCAGTGAACGATGTTTAACTTCGCTGCATTTGAGTCCCAAACGTGTGTTCCGCAGCAGGTGTGTAAAAACAAGCGACGATTTAAAGCAAAATTACAATCGAAAGGAATATAGAGTGTGTTCAAGGCTCGCCAGCATTCCGGTGACGCTTATATATTGATAATATGCCAGTCCTGTCACTATATGAAAATGACCCCGCCGTGCATGAGCGGATAAAAACATTCAAAACGTAGAGAATAAAGTCCGTGGGCTATGGAAGGTGTCTTCGTATTGTTTTCTCTGCCGGGCAGCTTTTATCGGGCACTTGTTCTCAAAGATTTCGAGCGTGCGGGTGCTATTTTGAACCTAGAACAAGCAGCTTCGCTCAGAGCAGAAAGAATAAAGCGGTACTTACTTATTTAAAATCGGAATAGATTACGTGCCTTCAATTTATTTTGATCCTACATGCACGTGTAGTTACTGATCCAGTGTTACTCCGTAGTTCTTGCCGTCTTTCTTAATTTCCAGATGTTCTTCGTTCGTTTGGCAAGTATATTCCCCATGCTGAAAAGCGCCGACGTGGTGTTCGCGCTAACAGTGTCCGACAGTGCACAAAAATACACGTACGAAGCCGTTTTAGCAACGTTTTTAATGCGATGAATTTGAAAGAAAAACGCCGTAACTGACCAATTATTTCGTCGGCCTGACTGAGAAATGTTCCAAGCTACCTAGTACGTACGAATTATTTGAAATATTTGCTCTTATGACCTAGCGCAGAGAGAAAATGCGCTCACTTTTTCCCATAGAAATGCATTACCGGAAGTCAATTTTGGACTGGTTGCTGTCTGCTTCAATTTGCGTCAGCACACTAGCGCCAGTTGAACCTCTAGCTTACATTATAATAACTCTATGGCAGGCACCGACACGCGCATCGAAGCGAAATACCACGCAATTTCTAAGTGGCTTGTGATTGGATCTGGTGGCCCGTAGCTTTTGCCTTTAGTCCATCCTAAGGTGAGACGAAGTATAAGCGTGAACTGTGCTATGATTTACTGCTTGACAGGCGTGAGGGGACCCTTGTGTTTACACGCTTATTACGGCGTGCGTTTTCTCCACGCTAACATAATGACTCCTTCTAGGCGTGTGAAATGCCTGTCGCGGTGGAAACCTCTGGCCGTGAGCATGGGGCTTTCTCGTATTTAGTATATCGTCCCATCTGAGTTATTGGGGCGATATACTAAATACGAGAAAGCCCAATGCCCGCGGCCAAAGGTTTCAACCGCGACGCGTATTTCACAGGCAGAAGGCGTCATCGTCAAAGCGTCGAGAAAACGCACGCCGTAATAAGCGCATAAACAGAAGGGCGCCCATGCATCATATCGTTATCTGACATCGCTATCGGAGCTCAAAATCAATCTACTAAATCTCTCTATTGACTTCACCAGGCGAACTAAGTAGTGCAAGGAAGCCAAACGTGCTGTTTCATGTATAATTACGCACATATACGAATGTCAGTTGTGGATCAAAAGAAATAGCCCCGATGCGTCGCGTAGTTAATGCATGTTACGCCTGGTACATTGCGCTAATTAGCTGCGAGCAGTTCACAACTGTGGAACTTGTGTAAAAATCCGAAGTCCGACGACAGAGCAGTCGCGAATCATCCGCTCCTTGTACTCCTGGAAGTCGCACCTCTCTACCCGAGTGTGCAGAGCCGTGACAAATTGGTCAACGGTCTCGCCTGGCTTCTGGCTGCGGCGGTGGAAGCAAGCACTTTCGTGTACAATGTTGCGGGCTGCAATGAAGTGACTGTTGAATCGTTCTTTGACGACCTGGTAGTTGTTGTCGTCGGCTGAGAAGCCAAAGGTTTGGAGAATTGCCCTTGCCCGTCGCCCCATCGTGTACAGCAAAGTTCTTACTTCGGCTTCCTCGCTGCGCTCGTTCAAGCCAGACGCAAACCGGTAGTCGTCGAAAGCTTGTGAACATGCAGGCCATTCCGCCGTCTTGCCGCAATTGAAGGCTGGCGGCTGCTGGACGGCGAACATGCCCGATGACGGTGGCTTCCGCTCGTCGCCTCCCATGCCATTGACTGGCCACTTCTGACACCATGTCACGTTGGGCACCGGCGCGGGCCAACGACGTTAGACAAAGTCACGCTCAGATCCCAGAGACCAACCAAAAAGCCTCATCCCTTATTCGTCGTCCTTTAATATATATCCAACTTGGCGCCTGGCAACAGGCCGCGATCTTTCTCGAACATCAGTCATCGTTAGTCGATTCGATGAGGCCATGGACTCTCTGACTCAGCGGCGCATCCACCCGCTGGTTGACACGAAACACCGTGAGACTTGAGGCGGCCGTATCCGCTCGGTAACACCACAAGTGCAAGAGCATTTCTTCCGCCGGTGACTTTTCTCCGCTGCTTTCTGCAGAAAGCATTGGTTGGATTTTTATGACGAATTCATATTGCCCATCACAAACAAATTGGTAAAATATAATTGTCCTCCTTAGCAATCAACTTTTTTTGCGGCTTTTTTCGGTGCGAATGAATCAAATCCGTTCCATGTTTGCCGCAGGAATTCCGCATACACATTCTAGTTTTTACGTGCAGCTGTATTATTTAATTGAGAAGTCATTATGAATTATTTTTACCATTTTTAATATGTGATAAAATAAAATAAATGGAGATGTTGGTCACTCTAGATTGTAGCCGGCTGCTCCATTATCATTTAAGAAAAAAAAACAATATTTCTAGCATTATTAGGAAAAAATACTCACACACAAACGATCCAATACTTTGAAATACCTCTACAAAACAAATACCTATACACCGTTTCATACTTAGTGTGCAACGCGGTCAAAGCTACTGGCGCGGGCACGGAGCTTGATCTCGTTGATCATTCGCACGCGTTCTCGATCAAACAAAACCATAGATGAAGCCACGCGCTCGCGCCAAAAGCTTGACAGCGTTGCACACTAAGTATGAAACAGAGTATAGTTTTACAACCTCCGTGATTGCTACAAAAAAATTGGGTTGTGTGTATGTTTATACAGCCTAGAACTTGGTCTGCCTCCAAGGGCGACGAGTCTCCCAGCTGTAGATGAGCAATTTAGCCAGTGCAGTACAAACCGCTAGCCTGGGGTCTTTAACGTGCACCACGCAGTAGTGATACACGACCGCACGCCGGTACGATGCTCATCCAGATCGAAACGGGCAGGGGCGGGAATTGAACCCAGCATCCTGGGTTCTGCAGCGCGAGCTTTCGCTCCACGTGCTCCGAGCTGGTGTGCGCTAGACCACTCGGCCACCGATCCCCCCGTGATTGCTACACAGCACCATATTCGGTGTGCACCCCCGCGTGCGCGAACACACACACGCACAAACACACACACACACGCACGTACACACACACACACACGCACACGCGCACACGCACAGGCACACATACACACACGCGCATGTACGCACGCGCGGATACCAACAGGAAGAGTTCACCAACGTCGCTGATAGTCTTTCGGTGAACAAATGTCACCTTTTGTGAGTTTTCAGCAGTTTTTTCACACATCGGTAGATCCACATTGTCTGTGGGGTGTTTCCACGTCAGATCATGCAATGATGGTCCGCTCATATGTTTCTATATTTATCTAAAATATATGTTAAATTCCTGTACTTGGGAGGAGCATTCAGCTATACGCGAACGTTGTAGGTAATTTTCTTCCGGAGTTATAAAATTTCGGAGCTCGTGGCATGGAGATTTCCAAGGTTTCGCTATGGTACTTCACAGACCCATCAATTTCACACCTAAGCATGCAGGCAGTAAAATGTTTTTTCCACTTATTTTATGAATAGTTTACGTAATCTGAACAGAATATAAAAAACTAGAATGAAAGATTTCTATGCAAAAAATTTACGAAACACGTAAAAAAAACAAGTTTAGAAACACATTAGAAAATTATTCACCAACGAACTACTTCATATAAAACGACGCAAAATATATCAAAATGATCATCTTTAAATTAATTTTACGAATATATAAGAAAACTTGTTTATTCAATACTGTGGTTCTGTTATTGATGCAAAAACGCTGCTCATTTCAATACATGTAACAAAATTGCACGTAAATATTTAAAAAAAAACTCCCCCTTTTATATTTTTTTAACTCTCCTTAACCGTTTACAGTGACTTGAACTAACTTGTGATGGCAAAACAGTGAGTAACATATGACCTCCTCAAGAGAAAAATGACAACAAACCTTCACTTAAATTGAGCTAGCTTAGACCGTTTCATCTCAGTAGTAACCTGACCGGTGAACAGAGGGCACTGACACACGCGGCGCCATAAGGTGGTTTCAATTTCGTTGGTTTCTGCTTCAGAGGCTCGCGGCTGTGTTGGCGTGTTATGTCGTTTTCGCTTAGTTTTGTTGTGTAAATGTATCCCTTGTGGTGCAGAACCAATGATACAGTGGTAATGAGCCACCTTGAGAACTACGACGTAGTTACGAGCCTAAATTCTCGATGTATTTACGAACACCTTCACCTTATCATGTTTGTAGTTCGGCCAGGTTCGGCGGCAAAACGACTGAAATGATGCCAGGGGAGGATTACGGATGTCTATCCAAACTGGACGTACTCGCTGACACTAGTTTTCATAAAAATGAAATAATTAACAGACTAATGGTGGAGGCACAGTCAAAAAGCAGGCCCACGACCTGACTAACAATGTGCTGAATCGCAGATAACATATGAACTCGCAAGTTTAGTGCTCACTACTCGGTTTTCGAGGACACCAACGTTTTGTAAAAATTGCCGACCGGAAAATCCTCCTGTAATGACGATGGAATGCAAAGAAAAAGGAGCGATATGGTCTCCATAGGTTTCTCTAAAAAGATTAAGTATTCGAGAGATGTTTTTATGGTCCATCCTCGGCCAAGTCGGAAATTTTTTTCAACTATTAACCTTGCAAAAGTATTTATTAGCAGCATTTCACAATGCTGACCTTGGGAAACTATCTGTTGTACGGACATTTCCTTACAACGTATTAAGGATATGACATAAGGGACAAACCCGTCAATTGAAGTCTGACGTTTGTCTTCTGTATATGTGAAAGTGCGAACTGTCCAATCATGAGATGAGACGTGTGTGTCCTTTTCTAAATGTTGGGTACTGAACCATGTTGATATCTGCTACAGGGAAGCTCCAAGGGCGTTGACGTTCGATTACCGATTGACGTTCGATTGACGTTCGATTACCACATAGCGTTTTCGGGAACAATGATGCTTGACGATACCAGTAGTGAGGAAATATGTGAGCCTGTTCTAATTATCCACTTTTTCGCAAGCGGGTGTCCGCGATGCTCACTGGTCAAGCGTAAGGAAATGGTGTAAAGTCTCATGTTCGCGCAATGTTTTGATTTGACGCTGCCTTGTTTCTGCTAAGACCAGCAGTCCACGAGTAGGACGTGGAACACTTAATCAGATCCGAAGACTGCGGGCGATCATATAATGCAGTCTATTTTCTTGACTTGTACATCATCCATGGAGCGCTAGGAGTGAATATGCTTGCCGTACCATGGGTCGAATGCAAAGCTATCGTGGATTTTGTTGAAGCGCCCCAGCGAATACCAGCAAAATAACGTAAAATTTTGATCACCTTGTTTATTTTTACTTCTGGCATGTCAATATAATTCACGCAGGTCAGACCTTGGTCTATAGTTAGGCCAAGAAATCGATGATGAGAGCCGCGTTCTAAACTCTGTCCCTGTAGTTTTATCTGGAATACTCGGAAGTGCCTCATAGTAAGTGGAAGCATTACTGTTTTTGAAGGCGGCGCATTATACATTCCTTGTTCACTTAAGAACTGTTCTACGATGCTCAGTCTGCTCTGAAAACTTAGATTTAGACTTAGATTCATTTATGGTTCTCCCAAACAGCTTAAAGGCATAAATAGGGTTTCACGTACACATAGTCTATGGCAATAAACAAATATGGTCAAAACTTAGTGAGCAATTATTCATCGCACATATTTTTTAAACATTTCAAAGTGCATAAAAATCTATATCAGCGTTATCTGACTTATCGTAGAGAAGTTGCATATGAAACAAGTGTGTTTCAGATCGTGAGGAGTGTGGGTAAAAAACTATCCTGTACCTGTTTCGTCGTGAGAGAACACTAAAGGAAATCTCACCAAGTAACAAAGTGGAGTCAATAAGAGCTTTGAGTACTTTGTATAGGAACACTAAATAATGAATTAATTTTCTTTCAGAAGGAGGCGCGAGACGAAGATGATATTGTAAAATTTTCAGACATGTACCTGATACCCAGATGCAGATGACGTCTGCATAAATTGTTACGTGGAATGGTGGTGGAAGATGGCCAGGTAACGTAGCCATGACCGCGTTGAATAGACGGGGGCCTAGTACACTCCCTTGTGGTACACCGTGTAGAACCTGTCCCGTGAGCTATCCCTATTTTCGATCTTTACAAAAAGATTTAGATTTGAAAGAATGTTTTTGATTCCCCCTAGAACTCGTGCTCAAACCCATAATTTCGGATGTGCATTCTTGTTTTCACGCATAACAGTATTTTTTAATATAGAGGTGATTAGAAATCCTTTTTTTACCCCGCGTAAAGTTTTGCTGAATTCGGTTAAAATATTACAGTGATGTCTCGTCAATATGGACACCTCCGTCCCCTCCAAACATCGACCATAATGTCAGTCGTCCATAATAACGAGACGAAAATGCAAGTATTTTCACAGTTTGTCCCCGCAAATGGTGTCCTTATAGCGTTCTATCTATATTAACGGGCTTCATATTAACTAGAAAGGACTGTATCATGAATGCGCTCAATTTCAGTTCATTTTTTATATATATGTACATGGTGTGCACGACACTTCCGGCCGCCATGACAGGGAAGAGAAATATTTCCGCTACTCCTATGTTTATCTTGTGTTTGAGTGGGTGCGCGACGACTCTTGGTTCACCGGCGAGCAATTCCGTGAGAGCTACGCTCTAGAAACGCCACAGTGTCGCGCATTTAAGTTGCCCATGCATACCGGCATGAACAAAATGTCAGAAGTGCGAACAGCGCGCAGATTGTTCGAAGGACTGGGGTGTTAGCCTCCCGGGCTCAGTTTGTTCCCTTTTCTCATAACGCCGTCCCCTGGCGCAGCCTGCCTTGTTTTTCAGGGGCTGCCACCACAAGGGCTCCCTCGAGCAAGTTGACGCGGAAGAGGTGTCTTGGTGCGTCCAACCTTTTAGCCGGGGAACGCCTCATTCGTTTCTCGAAAACAAAACTCCCGGCCCGGCGCAGGCTTCCGGAATTACTTTAATGGTAGCGACGCCGCTCCCAAGCAGCAACGGAACGCATAATTGAATGGGAAGGGTAGAGATGACGCGTCGACGCACGACGTCTCCCGATTACTGCGTCCAGTGGCGGAGCATTTTGGGCGCCACATTTGTGCGGCAGGCGCGCCCCTCCGGATGCGCGTTGGGCTGCAGTTAGGACGAGCGCCCATTTCCGCGCGCTCGGATCGCGGAGAACCTTGGAGGCGGCGGCGAATGCGGCAACACGCGCGGTCGCGAGCGGAAGTTGAGGCGGTGTGCAGAGAAATTGTCGCCGACGGACGCCCTGCGACGCTGGAATGGTGCGTCTCAAATGATTCTCTGGCGGGCGTGTCTTTAATTCCGCTTGACGAGGTCCCTCGGGATGCCTCTTGGATGGACCGCCTGCTTGGGGCCACCCGGAAGCTGCTCACACACCAAGGGGGCCCCGAACCGACCGCAGGTTCCCAGAGGAGCGCATTCCTTCGCTCGAATGGGCAGCCCTTTGAACTTTCCTAACGGCCGACCGCCGTGTGGTACGTTCACACTGGCGTAAAACTTTCTGCCGCTGAAGCGAATTCGGCGGCGGCGGATAACCCGAGGTGTCTACGAGGTCTGTCCAAAGAGTATACAACCATTTTTCTGATCTCACTTACCCGGGGGTGTACACTTCGATGTCACTTGCCAGACTGATAGACTCTACTGCGTATGCGTAAACAAGAGCTTCGTTTTTCGTCTGATGAGTCGGCAGCGAGACGCCATTGAATCAGGTGAAGCGCTGTGTGATCGACGGATTTACTATATATTATCGAGGCAATTAATAAGTGATTACGCATAAAGTTTTGCTTCAGACTAAGATGGTTATCGGGGATCCTTCAATGAGTGATGCTTAGAAAATATTCTAGCAAAGCTGGCGGATGCGTTAAGAAGAAAACAACCGGACTGTTGCGCGACTGGTGACTCTTCGCTTCATCACGACAATTCGCTTGCCCATTCGTCACGTCTCGTGTAAGAAGTGTCTGGCAAAACACTACGTCACCCAAATGTACCAGCACCCCTACAGCCCAGAAATATGGCGCCCTGCGGCTTCTGGCTTGCCCTAAAAGGTGAAATCGCAGTTAAATGAAAAAGAGGCCTTTGTCCAGATTAAGGAAGAAACGATAAGGCAGCTGTTGGCGATCCCGAAAGACAGCTTCCCAAGTTGATCTCAAAAAGTGGAAGGAACGCTCGCATAAGTGAGCTCCCAACTGGAGTACTTTGAAGGAAATTAGGTCGCCAATGTTTTAGGGCGTCTACATTTGCGAAAATAATAAATGACTGGATACTTTCCAGACACACCTCATACATCGATATTCTGCCGTCGGCGACCGTTCTCTGGGTAAGCTTACGTCGCGTCTGCGACGAGGAGGAGGGGAAGGGGGGGGTAGTGGGGAAGGGGTTGTACTGCTGGTTGCTTTCGGCAAGCTCTCGGAATACACCCGGTACGTCTGCGACGAGTGGGTGTGAGCTCCACGTTGACGACACTGACAGTGGGTCCTGTACGGCCGCGCTCGTTTCACGACACGGGAGGAATCGCGCGGAGAAGTTGAGCCGCGTAGAAAAAGACGAGGTTACGATGAATAATGTCCCGTGTGCTCTACTTCATTGTAGAAGGAGATGCAGCTTAAACCACAGAGACAGGGATGCACCGTCGGCTGGAGTGAATCCTCCCTGCCTTCAGGATCACGAAAAAAATAAAATAAAACACGCGCGCCGTTTTTTCTTTTTTTTTTTTACAGGTAAATAACAAACAGAAAGGCGCCCCCCCCCCCCCTCCGCTTAACCTCGCACCCTGAATGGAATCTGTACGACCTTTTTCCAAATAGACTCCTCTCTCACAAATAACTAACCTTTGGGAACTACTGCTTTTCCTTCGTTCCTTCCTCGTTTTAATGTCGTTCAAAATACTTATGTACAAGGGGCGTATTGATTCACAATTTATTTTCTTTGCTGCCGGTACCGGTCACTTGGAGGTCTGAATATATTGTTAGGAAGGTGAAGACGATGACGGGCAGTGGCGTGCATGACCATCTCGCGCCAGGCCCCACGGGCCGGCTCGGCCGCCATAAATCCTTGTCTGTTTTATCATCGTGTCCTGTCCTTTTTGCTGCCAACAGCATTACTATAACACAATAGTGGAGATGCGGAGCCATCCTCATCCCCTACATTGAACATCGGCGCAGCTAGGATCCTGTCATCCCGCCCAGTTGAGGCAGTCATCTGCAGCATCACACCAAACACCAGCTCATGGCTCCGTTGCCCAGCCCCCGCCCAAACGCAAAGACAAGCCGAATCAGTCGAAGCCGGATTAGACGACGCCGACAGACGATCTCCCGCCAGGGCCGGATTAAGAAATTTTGAGGCCCCGGGCTAAGGAAGTTCAGACGGCCCCTAATGATGATGGTGATAGTACTGAACTTGATGATGATGGTGGACGGCAATGACGACAATGTGTATATTTCCCCACCTTATAAAATACAAATATCGTTCATTTTGTGATACATCAGAAGGTTTCTGTATCGGTAGATTCGATGATTAGGAAATTCGAATTTCACTGGGTGCAAATGAAGCAGAAGCGATTATAAATGAGAAGCTGGTTCGGAAATAGTCAATCCCTCACTAAGAACACGAAGCAATGAACGATCGAGGAAAATGTCAAATGTCGCGCACATTGAGTCGCACCATGGCCTCGTAAACTTCCGTTGAAAACTTGAAAATTATGACTGCGCGTTCCTATGAACTTGTTTGACCAGGTCTACAGCCTTATTTATACAGTACGTGGCTTTGCCGGCTTGCATAAATTCATCATGATGTTGAGTTAGAGAGATGGCACAGACGACCCCTTGATGTCGAGTGCCATGATTACTTCGGCGCAAATTGCATTAGACAGTAACCGAAAGGATACCCGCAAAATTCGATTACAACAAAGAAAAAAATCAATTTCACTGCCCATAAAGACATGCCTCGTGAGTCACAATTCAAAAACTGCCCTGAGAATATAGTGTTTTCATTCCATAAATTGCTTCGATTGATTGGAGCTTGTCTAACTAGCCCTTTTTTAATTACTTACTGACTTGAATAGTAAAGCCACAAAGATCAAGATGTAATCTTGGTGCGGTTAAAGCAGTTAGGGCTCAAATAGCTTCGTCCAGTCTCTTCTAATAACTGAACTCTCGTGTTCCAAACTAATTTTAGAATATGCCTGTGTCGTCTGGGACCCTTCGCAAACAACTTGGATCGATAAATTGGAAAGAATTAAAAAAAGAGCCGCAAGGTTTGTCCTGGATCGGTGTGGACGGAGGGACAGCTGCACTAAAATGAAAAGAGAATTCAATTGGAAACTACCTTCCTCCCGACGAAAAAAGTTGAGATTGAAGTTTTTATTTCTTATATAAAACAATAAGACCGGTATTAATAAGGAATACACTCTAAAAATGCCTGCAGGACTATTGCAAGAAGAGTATATCGTCTTCTGTGCAACACATGAAGAAGGCTTGTGTGACAGATTCACGGGGGATATCAGCTAGGGAATTGCTGCTTCAGGCCATCGGGTGAAACAATCGACGACGATGAAGAGGTACCCATAATTTTGAGAGGGTGAAAGGGGTCCAACAATGTCCATATGGATGTGGGTGAAGCGTGCAATTGGGGAGCTGAAATGTCGCGTTAGGGGAGACAGTGTGGGAGTGGACTTGGGTACGCTGACCGTTTATGAAGGTACGCGCCCACTGCAGGATGTCAGAATTCATGCCAGGCCACACGTACCGAGATGAAATGAGCCGTTGCGTCGCATTGATACCTGGGTGCGCCAAGGAATAAACAAATTTCTGTGTCAAAGCAATGAATGAAGTACGTCAAAGGCTTGACGCCAAAAAGCTTTAGGGAGGTATGGCAGCGGTTGGCTGGTTGAAACGTCGAACATCACTGCAGGTGACGATGCGTCTAGCTGTACCTCTCCAAACTGCAACGAGCAGGAGGAGGAGTTGCGCAGCGTCTGGAGCTCGGAGTCAGCTTTCTAAGAAGCTGCAAGGGTCGAGTAACCTAGGGACGGGCGTTGCATGTAAGACGCCTGACTGTTGATGCGAAAAAGTGGATCGGCGATGACATTCCTATGTTCCTTCATGAACCTGAAGAAGGTGGTAAATTCTGATATAAAGGCAGGTAACCAACGTACTTCTCTTGGCGAGTGCGCAGCACTGCGAGAGTCGATGGCATACGTCATGGTTTATGGTCTGCTAGTATGAGGAATTATGAACCCTAGAAAGTGGCGAAAGTAGGTATTTGAGTGCGGAGTAGATTCTAAGGAACTCGCGTTCAAAAGCACTGTACTTAGTTTCTGCAGGTGGTAGCGATGCTCCCAGTGAATTGACATTCTTGTCCGGCTTCCATACAAAGCGTGAAATCACAGTCTTCCCCTTTCCTCTTTTTTTCTTTTTTTTTTTGAGAGAGAGAGGGGAAAGGGAACAATTTATCGCCTTCCCTTTTTTGACGCAAGAATGTGAGCGGCATTGCTTTGATTGCTGGTCTTACAGAAGCAGGACGTGCGTGCGGATAATTCTTGAATTTTTAGACTCGGAAAAGTCACGTTAGACCCATGAAAAGACCAAGTAAAGAAGGCTTTAGTGCCCTTTTCACCGGTGCCCCGCGTATGTCGAGCTGCTCGCCGTCCTTGCGTCGCACTACGCCTATACGCTACGCCTTCATATCGATATGTCCCAGTATCGAACTCCCCAACAGCACTTTTTCGCGTTTTGCAAGTATGGTTGGACCCGCACCTGAGATGGTGCGCACGTAGGCACATTCCATTCTTTCAATGGCCCTCAACTGCCAAAGCGAAAAAAAAAAAAACGGGCAATCGCTCGTTTGTGTTGTGTCCCATTCAGTACATGTACGCCGCTCCAATACCATTTTTAAACCTGATGATACGTTTTACTTAAACTCACGAAGCCAATAACGAGATGGCAGTCTTGATTTAAAAAAACTGTAATCTGTGTAGCTTTTTTTTCTTTTTTAATTTGAGGTTTTTGTGAACATTGCCGCTGCTCCGGGCGACTCCATAATAGCCCACTTTGGTTTTAGTGTGCCTGCGCTCTTTATGGTTTAAGTGTTTCGTTGTTGTTTTTTTTTTTATGAAGCTTCGGGAAAGGGGGGGGGGGGCTTCAGCCCCCCCCCTTCTTGAAATTTAGCCGACACTTTAACAAACACATGCATTTTGACCCCCCCCCCCCTCCCTTCCCCCTCTGCACCCCGAGTCATGGACGTCCCAACCACCTCGGAACCCCAGAAAAAAATTCCTGGCGACGCCACGGTATCGCGGTGTATTTCGGCAGACCCAAGAGCCGTTAGCTCAATACCGAGCAAATCTCGAAATTGCCCGGTTCTGCGTGTGCGTGGGAACTGGCGATCCCCCGCGCAGGGTGCTGAGAAAGCGTGAACCAGGAAGGCGAAGCGTGTCGCAGTCGGCGCAACGGTGGCGCACGACACGGGCGACGACGTGCGGCGTCGACAGCGGCGCGGGATGGGCGAGATCGGCCAGCCCATTAGCGATACCTCCGAGGGGCGACCAGGGCTGTGAGATACCGGCGCGGCCGACGGTCGCGCGCGCTCCGCGCAGTTAGCGGGCCTAGCGGCACAGCGGCCTGATGGGCCCCCGATTCTTCCGGCTTTCACGACGGGTGTGAACTGTCTCTCCGCGGTCCCCGTATAGCTCTGCTCGTCCATTAGCACCGATTCCCCGCGGGTGCTCTTCGCAGGCGCTGCTATTAGGGCCCGGTGCCAACAACCCACGCGGAAGGAGCGCCGCAGTGAAAGCGGCCGCCGCGACGGCCCTGCCCACCGGCGTCGGTTGGCGCGCTCGTCGGCAGCACGCCCTCGGCCGATCGGGACCGGCCGAGGGCACCGGACTATGGCCGACGGGCGCGCTGACCCTGGAAGCCAGAGAATCGGCCAGAGGAGCGCGCGACGCCCAGTTCCACGTTCTGCCGGACTGCGCGGACGCTGCAGCGGCGAACGCGTTGTCTTTGCTGTATTCTCCCGGGAGTTTCGAACAAAGTGTTGCTGCTTTTCCTGTGGAAGACCACTGGCATGCCCGAGCCTTACTAACTCGATAGAGAATAATCTTGAAATGAAGCGAAGAAAATTGCGTAACTCTCGGTGTTTTAGTAGACATTTTCAAAGCCTTGGATCGTATTAGGTTACCGCGCCACTCTACATAATTAGCTTTATTTCTACAGTTTTCGTTGTGTAACACTTAAAGTGATAGCTATATATACAACTTCGGGAACATTCCGCCATCATCAGTATTAAGTGGTCCAGCATACAACCATCAGCTGCCGGTGTTCCCCAGGGAAGTATATTGGGTCTAAAGTCACTGGATCTGAAAAAGTAGCGCCATTGCCTTCCCACCTGCTAGCCGGACACAAACAAATACCAACATACAGACGAAAAAAACCTCTTAATGTGATTGTCTCATCGCTGTCGGTTGTCATGTTGATCGCCATTTTGGACCCTTTCAAAGCTTCGAAGCTTCGATAAGGTCGCCAAAACCAGTCGCACCAAGATCGCTATCGAACATCATCGTACTGAAAGCGTTCCTCGGCCAATATGAGCGTCTTTGGCATTGTTCATGCAATATAACTTATCACTCATGCTTATTTGCCCAGAACTCTTGCAATTATGTTGCTCTTCTTGCGTGTTTCAAGACAGTAAAATTATTTTTCAATGCCTCCAAGCACTGACATGTCACACGTCTATCTTTCGCCACGTAACCGCGCTCTCGTCCATGCCCATGCGCAGATAAAGAAACGGGTCGGGTTCTGGTAAGCTCGTAGCTCCCACCGCACTGTTAGCTTAGGGATGAACGAAGCAGACTATCGTGATTACGTGACGCCGTGAATCTGTCTTGCCTGGAGTTCGCGAGCCGTGGCCTTCCAGCGATGTCTTTACAAGTAAGCTTGTCTCCTTCGTCTTTCCAGCCCGCCTTTGTGCGTCAGTCTTCGTACTAGGCTTTGCGCTCAGATGGCCGTCGTTTATTTGCTCTGATTATCTTTCACGACATTTCACCGTGAAAACTAATTTTCCTATTTTTTAAAGCTCGAAAACTAACTTCTTTTTTTTTTCATTTGGGACAAAAGTACTTTAAAAAAGTAATGTATAATTTTCTGAAAATTACTGCCTGAAAATAATTTATTACCTTACTAAACTACCAGCCTAGAAAAGTAATTAATTACATTACTCATTACAATGAAAAGTAATTTAATTACTGTAATTTCATCACAGTAATTTCATAACTGCCATTCTGTCACGCGTGTAGCAGTTCCGGCTCTGGTGACGCATGCCATCACGGTAAACACACAAAACAAAAAACAGAAAAATTTCAAATACCATGGCACAGGTCAAGGCTAAGACGCTAAGAGCACGAACCGGGAGTCGGTGTTTCACACACATAAACGAAACATAAACGCCGCGACGCTAGGTGGTCTGACGTCACTCCGTAGATATACAGGGTGTCACAAAAGAAAATTTACACGGTCTTTTTTACCGCAAAAATAACCTAGGCATCGCCGAACGCTCATTCTCTGCCCAAAGCTAGCGCTAAAAGTCACAACCAGATGCCAACGTTTTAGCCCGATCCGATAACTTAATCAAAAGTTATAAGTGATTTTCTGAAAATTTCAATGGGAAAATGGCGGCCGACGGGGTTTTCGAATGCATGGGGCTCTATGGCACCAGAAACCGAAAACGGGCAAAAATAGGCTCCATTTTCCCATTGAACTTTTCAGAAAATCACTTATAACTTTTGATTAAGTTATCGGATCGGGCTGAAACTTTGGCATCTGGTTGTGACCTGTAGCGCTACCTTTGGGTGGAGAATGAGCGTTCGGCGATGCCTAGTTTATTTTTGCGGTAAAAAAGACCGTGTAAACTTTCTATTGTGACACCCTGTAGATGCGCCTACCCTATGGTGGCGTGAATCCCGCACTTTCGATTCTTTGACGGCATGAAATCTAGCCGGTTTCGGACGTGGTAGTTCTTTTTTTTTTCATTTTTCAGCATTATAAAGAAGGGGAAAATCTCAGCAACAAGGTCGTTATGCGAAGCACTTTAGGACTGGTGCTCAATCAGTTGCGCTCGTTCACCCAAAGAGAGGGCGCCACAATTGCTTCAAAGCTTCCACGCACGAGTCCTATACGATACTTGTAGGAATACAAGTAAACCCTGTATGCACGCGGGAGCCTGTACGGAAACAGGTTCGCCTCTTCGAAAAGTGGCATACATGCTATCCAGGTAAACACGAGTTAAATCCAGAACCGAGCGAGAAAAAAACCTATCAACAATAAAATGCGCCGCAAAAATAAAATGAAGAAATATTGAAAACTGTCTTTTAGTATATTTCAGTAAATGTGTAAGATATGTGCATCGCCAAAATGTTTTATGTAAAACCTATTGCTTAATTATGTAGGCTCTAAGAAAAAAAGTAAAAGTAAATAACCACAACAAGGCGTTGACGACCGCAGATGCAAAGTGCCATTCGTTTCATTATTTTTGTTTTCTTTTTTAGAACAGTTACTGCAGCAGATGCAAGCACGCGCAACGTGTGTAACTAGACTTTCAGAATGCTCCTTGGTGGTTGGGTAATTTAGCCAAAGGTATGTTTGCCGAGTTGCATCCGTAGGTCGCTGCGATTGGCTGTTCCAGCGCTCTGCGGGAGAACCAGGCGCATGTGTACAGTGTCCCATTTTTTTAATAATATCAAGCGAGCGTCGATCGCCGGGACGGCCAGCGCTGTGCCGCGGAGAAATGCGGCGTCACGGGAGAGATTTGGCGCGTGCGCACAAAGCTCTTTCCGTTGCGAGCGTCGTCTGCTACGCTATTCCGTTGACCGCACACAGCCCCTGTTCGTTATCTGCTAGTATAGCTAACCGCCCTTAAGCAAAAATCTGAACAGCGTTTGCTTTTTGTTTTATACTGCTCAGGCGTGCCATAAACCGCGCGTCATCTCGGGTTTTATTTACTTTTTTTCATTTCATGTTTGCGTTTACTTTTGTGAACACCAACAAAAATGAAAAATACGGTGACGCGACAAACTGAATGCAACGATGCATTAAACTATATACCGCAGACAATGCTACGAGCCATCAAAACCAATCCAGTGCTTTCACCCTGCCACGTGACAAGGTGATTCCCCGTGCAGTTGTACCCAACGGGAAGGCCACGTGACACACTTGTAGCGATGGACTGGCCAATAATTGGGGTTGTGTGGATATTTATACAGCGAGTCGTTGGTCAGCCATTTTAAAGTTGCGACGAGTCACTCGCTGTAGATGAGCAATTTAGCCAGTGCAGTACAACCGCTAGCCTGGGGTCTTTAACGTGCACCACGCAGTAGTGATACACGACCGCACGCCGGTACGATGCTAAAGATGGCTCGTAGCGTCGGCTGCGGTACAACACAAACTAAAACGGAGTATAGACAGTGTTTCCGCTTGCTGTTTTGTATTATCAACTGAGTTGTTGCTGTCGTCATCTAGCCTTTGTAGCCGGGTAGTCATGCTTTTCTTTGACCAGTGGGCGCGCGCACATTTTTATGCTTCCACCAGTGTCTATAGAACCATGGGACCGTGTTGTGAGAATGTCGAAGGGCGGCATGACGCAAAGGGTTATAGCAACAACAGTCGGGCTTATACAGGCTACCGTCAATAGGGTTGTGAACGCATTCCAAGAGGAGGGACGTATCGGCGATGCACTTCGACATTGCAAGCGCCATGCCCTCCTTTGCTACGGAGCAGGGGTGTTGTGTGCGATCAACGGAATAGCCTAGCAAACGACGCTCCCACCAGAAAGGGCTTTGGGCGCACGCGTTTAATCTCTCCCGTATCGCCGCACGCCTCCGCAGCACGGCACTGGCCGTCCCGGCAATCGACGCTCGCTTGAAATTATTAAAAAAATTTGGGCCACTGTACTTCTCTTAGGGTGAGGAGCCGTGCAGACTCGCAAACCTAAGTAGTGGCGACTGCAGCGCAATCGATGGCACCTATTGGCGGCAAGATGTTTTGGTGGCGCCCTCCTATAGTTTCCTCTCCTTACGTAATTACCTTGAAACAACAAGTCCGATGGTGTTTGTAATTAGCATGGTGGAGCTTGAAATCATTGCGCTCTGAAACCAGTATTGCCAACAACGTCAAAGTTGAAGTTCTTACATTACACTTATTTCCCTCAATGGAGAATCTTTTGCTGACGTCATAGTCAGCATTCGGCCAATCGTAGTAGGCCGACCACAGCGACGCTTTCGATCGTGCACGTTGCTCGTTTCAGCTTACGTCCAGACGCAGCCGATGCTGCAAGCGCGAGCTCCGGGATTTCAGCGGCGGCAGGTTCGCTCGCTAGGCTTAATTCTCAAGCGAATAAGATATTGACTAGGATATTCGCTGGGCATGGCGGTCTAAAGACGATGCCGTGAAAGTAGGTTTAGAAACGCGTGATGAGAATTGCCAGCAGGTCTCGGGCAAATTGATTGGCGCGCGGGATGTTTCCTCCGATGCACACGCGTGCTCGTTTTCGCGTGCGCCGCGGCGAACGCGCTCACGGGGCCCACGGTATCGCGTTTCAGCGGCCCGTAACGGTTCTTGAGGACGCGGTCATTCTGCACGTGTTGGCAACTCTCCCACGCCTGCGCGTCCTGTGGCCCAGCGCCGGGTCGCCGGCTGGCGAGCAACTGCGACTCGGCACCAGAGGCCACTTACGTCACACTTGCGCACCGTGGCCGCAGCCAGCGACGCCGACGCTTCAGAGCGTTCAGCGACTGAAGAGCCGTTAGCGTGTCCTCGGCGAAAAAACGCGGGAGCTGTACGCAGCGGCTGCGCCCGTACCCACGGAAGGCAGCCAGACGTGGAACCCGCTGCCCGTGCACGGCCGTCGGGCGAAAGACGGCGCACTTTACCTCGCCGCGACTTGCAGTGGGTCCACAGTGCACGTTCGGGGATGACACATCGTACAATACTGCTTAATACATTTCGATAATGGCTAAGCAAAACCCGATCTGCAGAACCGACAAAAAAAGGGGGGGGGGGGGAGTTGTTGTTTCAGGCGCGGACGAGCGTGTTTTGAAGCGGCCACGCCCATCGGTGATTCCGTGCCTGGGTGGCCAAACGAACGACGTTGGTGCAGCCCTCAAATTGCGCCCTGCCATGGGAACCGTCCCGGTGTACCGAGACCGACCATTTGCTTCGCCGGTAGGCATTCGGGTGATGGAGCTCGTGCACACGCCTGACGTGGCCCACGCTGGAAGCAAGCTCCTTCCTCGTTCCACGTTCGTGCTACGTCAGCTATTGCCCTTTACTGTACAACCCTGGCGAGTCACCGTGGCGCGCGGGTATTCTTGTGGCCCAGCACGACAGCGGCATCTAACGAGCCGATGGGACCAATCAAAACAGCGTCAAAAGTGCACCAACGTAGTGTTCGTCATGTACACTCTAAAAAAAGTATGTGCGTCTACTTTCAAGCACAACACTCGGAGAACCAATCAGCGCAACTTAGGAGGCAGCTCAGCGAATGACGATGCGGATACATCTGTTTAGACCAAAAAACGCAGACTGAGTTGTGACATTAAGCAAGGCAAGCGTGAGGTTTTGCATTGCTTAATGTCACAACTCAGTCTGCGTTTTTTGGTCTAAACAGATGTTTCGGCATCGTCATTCGCTGAGCTGCCTCCTTAAATTGCGCTGATTGGTTCTCCGAGTGTTGTGCGTGAAAGTAGACGCACAGACTTTTTTAGAGTGTATTTGTACATGTCGACGTTGAACCAATCATACAGCCCAGTGACTTGCGCTTCTGACGGTGTGTGGTGATTGGTCCGATCAGCACGTAGCGTCGGCTGAGTCTGGACTTAGGTGGAACGAAGTCATGAGGTTCACGCTGACGTCCCGCTTTACCGGTTATCAAGCATAGATTTTAGGGGTGCGTGAATCAACGAGGTAGAGGGAGCTTAGAGGGGACCATGCGGTGCTGTATTTTTGGGTTTTAATCGGAGCTCAGACACTGATCAACTGAGGCTAAGAGTATCGAAAAACTAGTTTATCATGTTTTTTACACCGCTCGCAATACCAATATCGGCTCAGTTTTGCGTAAAAGCCTCTGGATTTGGTACGGTCACGTGTCTAGTGGTCAAAATTGTACTATATTGTGGTAGCCAAGTGGGGGTCACTTATGCCTGGTGAACGGGATACCAGTTCATTGCTCTAAGCCCCTCTACCGTATTTACTCGAGTAATAGCCGCACTGTTTATGAAGAAAACCTGAGGGTTCGCTTTTCCGTGGAGCACGCAGATTGCCAATCACCGCGATCGACAGCATGATTCCAGCTGTTTAGAGGGCAGAGATAACATCTTCGTGCGAAGACACCATCTCTGAAGATTTCGTTTGTTTGGAGAATCGTCTTCTCGATCTGATTATTCGCTATGTTATTTATGTGCAGCGCAATGATTGGCTCTATACGTGTTCTGTGGGAAAATAGACGCAAGGGCCGTGTTCATAAATAGTGCGGCTATTACACGAGTAAATACGGTACATCATTAGTGTGAATACTGCTTCAAACGGCGTCGTCCCTAACTTAAATTCTCCATAAAACGCGCCTGTGTTCGTGGGTTCGCCTAGCACTCCGAAGGCTATAATATTCAATCAATCAATCAATCAATGTTTATTACAGTGCCCAGGAAGAACCAATCGGTCTTAGTGCTTGCACTCTTTAATGATAATAATAATAAATTAATGACGTTTCGCTATTCGATTTTATCCACTATTTGCAGACCCTAATATATTAGATTATGCTAGATAATGCACGAAATATATCAGATTACCCTACTAGATTAAACCCTAATAATTAAATTAAACTAAATACTCACAAAAAAAATTGTTTACGCGTAACGAGAACCAGCACCCATATCTGAACGCACTTTTAGGAAAGCCTTCGTACACTGGGGTCTTCCTGACCACACTCTAAAAAATGCTCGTGCTTCTACTTCCCCACACAACATTCGGAGAGCCAATCACCGCAACCTACGGAGGCAGCTCAGCGAATGACGATGCCGAAACATGTTTGCTCTCTAAGAAATGCCTGCGCGTCTACTATGCCGTGAAACATCCAGAGAGCCAATCTCTGCGATCTACGAAATCAGCTCAGCGAATGATGTGGCGGAACATCTATTTAGACCTAAAAAATTAAGTCTGCGCTGTGGCATTACGCAATGCAAGCCTGACGCTTTGCACTGCGTAATGCCACAGCCCAGACTTCATTTTGAGGACTAAACAGACGTTCCGCTTCATCATTCGCTGAGCTAATTTCGTAGATTACAGAGATTGGCTCTTTGGATGCTTCACGGGTTAGTAGACGCGCACGCACTTCTTAAAGTGTAGACCAAAAACGCAGTCTGAGTTGGGACATTAAACAATGCAAAACGTTACGCTTGCATTGCTTAATGTCGCAACTCAGACTGCGTTTTTGGTCTAAACATATGTTTCGGCATCGTCATTCGCTGAGCTGCCTCCGTAAGTTGTGGTGATTGGCTCCCCGAGTGGGTTGCGGGAAAGTAGACGCACGGGCTTTTTTAGAGTGCATTCTGCCACTATGGTCTAAATCAGTTTGACGAAGGCGGGGCATGGCTTCTTAGGTTCAGGCTTCTCGCTTCCTGATTGGTCCTTCGGCGTCCTTATCGGCTAATGCCGCACTCTCATTGGTTGCGGAGCGCTAAGAAGATGCTCGGGGCTGGCCCTACCCTGCGTTGCTTGAGATGTCAGCGACTATCGAGAACATTCCGCGAATCGCCTTTTGTGAGCTGTTAGTTTACTTACTCTCTTAAAAATGCCTGCGCGTCTACTTACCCGCAAAACACTGGTAGAGCCAATCTCTGTGATCTACGAAATCAGCACAGCGAATGATGAGGCGGATCATCTGTTTAGACCTCAAAATTAAGTGTGCGCTGTGGCATTACGCAATGCAAGCATGACGCTTTGCATTGCGCAATGCCACAGCGCAGACTTCATTTTGAGGTCTAAACAGATGTTCCGCCTCATCATTCGCTGAGCTGATTTTTAGATCGCAGAGGTTGGCTCTTCCAGTGTTTTGTATGTAAGTAGACACGCAGGCATTTTTTAGAGTGTACTGGGCCGTAGACCATGTTCCAAACATGCGCAATAGCTCCTCCTTTCTGGAGAGTATTGTACACCATCCATGCGCCCTGTGACTTTGCGTGTTTTGAAGCGACGGAAAGGTCCGTGTACCGTTGTTTCCCTGCTCGCACCTTCGGGCCCGTTTGCGCCGCACAGCATGTCGGCGAGAAACATGAAGCCGGGGTCAGAGCGGCTCATACGTTTTTACAAAAAACAGTCTGCAAACACGAGTCACCTCAATATCCGTGGTTCGAATGCCGCGTGGCAATGGGTGCAAGGAGAAACTTGGCACGCGGCATTCGAACCACGGATATACCGGTGCCTCGTGCTTGCAAGACTGTATTTTGTATAATGTGTGAGCATGTGTGACCCCGGCCTTTTTATCCAGGGCCCAAGAGAGTTTTCCAGAATTCGTTTTGTTTTCGTTTTGAAATAAATAATGCAACAAAACAGGGCCAAACGTGTTTTAATTGAAGCGAAGCTGAAGAGGTTCTGGAAAACAAACTAGTTACAGGTGCATTCTAGAGTATTTTTATCCCGTGAATCTAAATGTCACGTTCGTTTTGCCCGAAGATGTACCTAAACGCGAGAAAACACGAAAAACCTCCGACCAGTGGTGACGTCATACTGTTATCTTTGGGCCGCCAAGCGCGTGTCGCTCGTGTGGACAGCGCGTGTATTTGCAAGCTTGTCAGGTATACTCCCCCGCACTGACACCAGTCGTGACGTCTTTTCTTGACCTTTTTGAAAATAGCAAGAGTGGGCGTGCATAGCTTTGATACGTGCTGAAGATGCGCGAGAGCGGAGATTCCTTTTATGACATCACGCTCCGGGAAGGGGGGCTTCAGCGGTACTTCGAAAATGATTTTCTGCAGCCTCCTTGCACCAAACTAAAAAAGTAATCTCGATATTCGTGATCCTGGAGGCCAAATGAAGACGATTTAAGTGTTTTTACTGAAATACCGAACCGCTTCAGCTTTTCTTTAATCACAACCATTTGCCAAAAACATGGTCTATTAACAAACAGGATAGCTGGGCGAGTTGGTATGTATTCATAATGGAACAGTGCGAATTTTACAAGGACAGAGGAAGGAACTGGACAGGACGAGCGCTGTTCAGCGCTCGTCCTGTCCAGATCCTTCCTCTGTCCTTGTGAAATTCGCGCTGTTCCATTATGGTCTATTAAATAGATATGTGGGCCTTGTACAACCAAATTTCTTATTATTCAAGGCTGATAACAAAATTATTTTACAAATCGAGAAATGGTGAGATGATTTTTGCAGAAGTATACTCACTTCACCCGATAACAAGCGTTATGTTTTCTGAAGCCGAATTCGAAGAGCAACACTTCCGACAAACAGCCCCCCCCCCCCCCCGTCTTTTTTCCTCTTTTTTTTCTATTTTTTTTTCTGCCTTGTTAAGGGTGGTCATATCTTCTCCATCCTTTGTTGTAGAATTTCTTTACCAGCCGTCTCTGTGCAGACAACAAGCTTTGGCACGGAAACAAACTCCTCCGTTTCGGCCAACGAGAAGAGGAGCTTGTCTGGAGAGTCGGTCTCTCCAACAAGCAAGACTCACTTGGCGGCCGGCATTGAAAGAACGCCAACCACAAAGCCCCAAGTTCAGAAGAACCAGCGCGCGCACAATGGCTGGACGGATCACATGCGCCGAACAACTTAGAAGGCGGAGACATATGTGGTCAGGTCGTTCTGGTCGCTTACTTCCAAACCAAAAAGAAGGTCCAAGGGTTGTTTTCATCTTGTAAATGGCTGGTTTTTGGTAAAGCTAGAGCGAGATTTAAAAACAAAGTATTATTATGTATTTGGTAAGGGTGCGCGAATAGTCGTTTGATTCGAATAGCGCTGCGTGATTGGTAGCCTACGCAGGGCAGTGGTAAACCACAACGTGCCCACTCTCTTTGCAATAATTAAGCGAGACGTGACACTCAATTGTTAGATTCCAAGCAATATTCTATTTGGGCAATTATCGAAAAACCGAGCCATCCCTCGTGTAAGTATGGGGCTTGTTTCACAGGCATTTCGAAGGACTTTGGAACAAGATACTTTAAAGGAAAACCAAAGCAATTCTGTAGTTGAGAAAACACACACTCTCACACACACACTTAAACCTGACGAATTTAACCACTTAAATCTGACGGATAGACCCCTATGGGGGCCTATCCGTCAGATTTCTGCTACAGACGAAAGGCATCGCTCCATTAGGACAGGGAAGGTACCGTTTGGCGCGGCTTCAAAGCTGGTGACGTCGGTTCGCTCCATGGGACAGTTGATGCTCTCGCATAAACCTTTAAAGAAGCGTGGTGTACAGTTAGGGACCCTCGATGGCGCGTTGGCACTTTAAAGGGACGACATAAATCGGTTTTCAACGTGCCCCGCTATGGTTTCCTAGAGAGGTAGTGGTATTTCTTGCTTTACCGTACAAAAATATAAACTCACCTGAATCAGAAAAAAAGAAACGTTTCTTTTTTCTATGGACGAACGTGTATAGTTGTTTTTCGTTTTGTTTTTACTACCAAATCGCATTGTGAGCCCTTGAGTGTTCAGTACGAAAGTGCGCGAAAGGAAATAAAAATGCGTGTATATTTTATTACATTCAGTTTTCCCAAAGTAAACGTACACGATATAAAGTTAAACTTGGATTGAGCGCGTTAGTAATAGATTCAAAAATATACGAAAGAGTCAGACAAAGAGGACGGACAGGACAAACATCTTTCGAGAGATGTTTGTCCTGTCCGAAAGATGTTTGTCCTGTCCGTCCTCTTTGCCTGACTCTTTCGTATATTTTTGGATATAAAGTTAGCCCGTAGAAGAAGAAACAAAATGTCGTTGTCAGCTTTACTGAAATGAATTCATCCTTACATATTTGTACTCCACATTGTGATGACAAAGTTTCCTTCAAAGGGTTATCGCGCCTTCAGGTACACATTCAAGTGATCATTTTGATTAGCAGTCACCGACGACTTGATAAACGCGGGGTGTGACTTGAGGCGCTCACGCTTCTTGATCTTGCCCCTTGGCTAATGGGGCTAATTGGCTCCGGTGCCATCCACGCTCGGAACTTGCCCCGACCTGCCTTTCTTAACCTGCCTGGAACTATAGGTTCCATCTTAGTTCGCTGCTGCGAGTGTCGTTTCGCAGATTCTGCGGATAAAGAAACGGTTTCTCGAGTGCGAAGAGAATGGGACAAAAGCGGTATGAGCAGGTTGGAACCTCAAGCGGGGCAATAGGACCAAGCGGCCTGTACCAATTCTTCGGCGTTACGATGCCCATCCGATAACAGCGTCACAGACACGGCCTGGACAGCTCCCCGAGGCAGCCGCCGCCGCCGCCGCCGCCGCCGAAACTTTTGGCCCGAATCCGGAAAAAAAGAGGCCCGAATGTCCGTGAAATGCTGGGCGCGCAAGCGTGAACGGGGCCATTGACGGATCCCAGCGGCGGTCCGCCGCTGGTTCTCCGCCGCGGGGGCAGCGCAGTCATGCAAACAGGGGACAATGCGGAGGCCGGAGCAGCACTCGACGCTCGGGCCGGCGCCGAAGAGACCTGCGAAGGACGATCGCGTGAATGGGCGCCGAAAACGGCCAACGGCGCTCCACTTGAACGGGCCCCGCGGGGCAGGAGGCGAGAATCCGCGTGTCGCGCTCGCCGGTCTCGTTGGGCCGTTTTTCTCCACTGGGGCTCGGTCGCCGGAGGACTTCGAAGAGAGTGGGAGCGGCAGCCAAGGCCCCCCAAGGACATTCACCTCGTTCCTCGTGCAGTCTGCAAAAGCCTGTGCGTCTACTTCCCCGCACAAGACTCGGGAGTCAATCAACACAACCTACGAGGCAGCTCAGCGAATGACGATGTCGAAACATATATTTAGTCCGAAAACGCACTCTATGTTTCGGCATTGATCATTCGCTGAGTTGTCTCCGTAGGTTGCGGTGATTGGCTTTCCGAGGTAATGCAGGGAAAGTAGACACGCGTGCTTTTTTTAGAGTGTACCTGTAATGTCATAAGAGTAAAACTTTTAACTAATTAATAAAAAATTAACGTAAAAGTAATGTACAATACTTTTTATCGGTAACTTTAACGGTAACGCGTTCCTCTTATCTGAAAATAACCAGTAACGTATTTCGTTATTTTTTTCGGTAACGCCTACAACACTGGATGCATCGCGCCAGTTCACCTCTAAGCTGACAGTGCGGTGGCCGCTGCGCTCTCACCAGACCAATCACCCATTTCCTTTTTATCGCCTGGCCTCGCTCTCTTCGTGTGGGTATGGGCGGTAGCGTGATATCGCGGGGCAAAAGATACACGCACGAGTCATGGCCGGTCCAGCGAGGACGTAGCTTCCACTAAACTGTCAGCTTAGGGGTGAACACCAAAGACCTGTTTGCAAACAAGCCCGTCCCGTTGTTTTCATCTCTACTACTTCGATGTTCTTGTCCCGTCTTGGACCACAGCATCACGTTAATCGCATATCTACACGACGGGTGTTTTGTCAGTGCTGTAACCGCCTAGTCGTCTATCGCACGGCGAACGCTCCGTCGCGATAAATAAAGTCATTGGAAATTGAGTGTTAAAGCGTCTTCACTCGCGGAAAACTTTTTTTTTCAATGCAAATAAAATAAAAGAAACCGGCACATCCTTGTTTTTTTGTTTTTTTTTTTGGCGCCGCGAGAGATTCTCAACGTTTCAGAAGAGAGTCACGATTCTGCCAACTGATAGCGTCAAACGAAGAGCGAAAAATGCGTAAAAAACGGCTACGCATTTAAAAACAAATATGTTGAAAAAAAAAAGGACCTTGCAAAATTGTCGCCGAGACTGGTTCCGCGAGGAGAAAACATTAGACGCAACAGCAAAAGTTGTACGAGGCTCGGATAGCTTGCTTTTTATTGCAGGAGTTGGTGTCCACCCTCGTAAACAGGAAGCCGATTGCAAAGCAGCGTTGCTTTTCACGCGTAATCCTTAAACAAAGTGAATGCTTGATATTATGAGAGCGTTCTTTTTCTTTCTTTCGCGCGCCTTTGTTAGGGTCCTAATCAAACGATATGTAAGGATGCTTACCGTGAGAACGTTCAGCAAACAATTGGCCGACGTTCACACGGACCGTCATCTGTTGATAACTATAATGTGAGTATGTGGCCAAAAAAGGAAGGTATCATGCTACACAGTGTTTCGGGAATCAGGAAATAACAAATGCCCCCTCCGATAGACCGGAGAAACAGGTAGAACAATAAAGTGACATGCAAACACAACGTCTGTCGAGTTCGTCGTTTTTATATTTTCGTACCGGGTTGTCTCGTAAACAATTATCGGCTCCCTGCTGCAAAGTTCTGAGTTGTTTTCTCAAAGAGATACTGTTCGCCTCTTCTGAAGCTGCCGAAAAAAATTGTTGCATGTGCACATTTCGGAAACGCGTTAATTCGAAGGGCCTAATATTATGTTTATTCGTGACGTGCGCAAACTACAGGAGGCTGTCATCTAGTTAACCTATATCACTGTTGGAGACGTAGCGGGTAGGAGACCGAGCTAACCCAGCAGACGACGCAGGTTCCATGGCTCGTCAGCTCGCTTAATGCGTTGTTCGGATAAAGAGGCAAAACCTGTTTCTCGCGCTGTGTCTTTCTGTGGAGTGACATTTGTGGCATGACATCTCTATCATAACCCTGAAGACGTGGTACGCGCTGTCGTGCTAAGCAAACACTTTGGTGCTGAAGTGTCGAAGTGCAGGGATGCTGGTGTATTTTTCTTTACCCCAGTACCAAAGAGCTGGATAATTAAAGCAGAATATAAAGCAACCTTGCCCCAGTAAAACACCTACCACGTCAAAAAAATGTATTTCCTTTTAAATTTGATATTGAGCTGAGGAAGGAATGACTCATCAAGTTGAAAATGCGCAGTCCAAACTCGAGAACATCTAGCTCATGTAAACACTTGACTAAAAGCGACTTCGTATACTCTGTTGGTTACACTGCGCTCTATAAGTGTTGCGCTTGTATTAGTTCCAAGTATATTCCGTATTGAATTTTGCAAAGCAGTGAAGAAAAAAATTTTTTCTGAAACTACTGACTGGAAAACTAGATGGCTGGCTCCTGAAAGCGTTTCAGCTACATTTATTTTTATACATACCTTTAAGGCATAAGCATTATAGACGGGAGTGGTAGAGCAAATAACAAGTAAGCATGGCATGAAAATTGGGGAAGCAATACAAAATTAAATTACAAAACACAATGGATACAAACGACTCAAACACTTCAAAAAATATCCAGTCCGCTATCCTACAGACACACATATTTACAACAAAATCTGTAAAAGATATCTTACTTATAATAATACTGTTACATGAAATCATTCAGGTTTATTCTGCAAAGCCAGTTGAAACAAATCGAAATTACGAATAGTGGCTATTGAGAGGGAAGGGCGGTTCCAGTCACTAGAGGTGCATGGGATGAAAGAATACAAAAAAAGGGATTAGTATTGCATGAAATCAAGCCCACTTTATGAAGGTGATCCACCCATGACGATCTATAAGAAGGTGGTGTTAACAGTTCATCACGTAAAGTGGTGGGAGGAAAAATTTTATGAAATAAGCTAAGTCGAGCATTTTTTGCGTCCTGATGCTAGGGATGAAAGGCCTAGGTTAGATTTCATTGGGGACACACTTGCAGCTCGTTGGCAGTATGAGTATATAAATCGGTCTCAGTTATTTTGAATAATTTCCAACTGGTTAACAAGAATTCCGACACCAGGGTCCCAAATCGATGAAGCATATTCTAGTTGTGAACGCACAGTTGTTTTGCAGAACAATAATTTAATAGGAGTAGGAGCCGAATGAAAGTTACGTTTTAAGTACCTTAGCATACGGTTGGCTTTGTTAGTAATGCAATTGATGTGAATTTGCCAGCTAAGATTAGAAGTAATATGAACGCCTAAATACTTGTATGATTCAACGAATTCGAGCAGGCTACTATCAAGGTGATATGTGGGTAAGTTAGCGTGGCAGCGAGAGATTTGCATGAATTTGCACTTGTTAACGTTTAGCGTCATATGCCACGTTTTGCACCAAGAGGTGATAGCGTTAATATCAAATTGCAGCGCATGCACATCATTGCTTGTGGTTATTTCTCGGAAAAGAACACAATCATCTGCGAATAGATGGATCGAAGATGGTACAACAGTTTGGGGGCAGGTCGTTAATATGAACAAGAAAAAGTAATGGCCCAAGGACAGTACCTTGGGGTACGCCAGAAGTTACAGGGCGAAAATCAGAGGTGACGTCGTTAGCGGTGGCGAATTACAGACGATGGGTGAGAAAGCACTCAAGCCATTTTAGTATGTTACTTTCAATACCTTTTTTTTTCGAGCAAGAGCTGGTGAGAGACATTATCGAATGCCTTCGCAAAATCTAAATATATACAGTCACCGAATGTTCGATTATTGAGTAAGGTTTGCAACTTGTGGGTGAATAAACACAAGTGCGTTTCGTATGAAAATGATTTGCGAAAGCCTTGTTGAGCGCGGTGACAAAATGTATTTGATTCCAAATAATTTGCGATATGGGAGAAAAGCACGTGTTCGGGAATCTTGCATGAGACGCTAGTGATTGATATGGACCTGTAGTTGTAGGGTGAATGTTTACTGCCATTTTTATGTACGGGAACCACCCTCCCTATCTTCCAGTCTTCCGGAAGCTCACCAGAGTCAAGCGATTGGTGAAAATTTTAGCGAGGGCGACAGAGGAATACGATTTGGTGTTTCTAAAAGCATAGGAGTAATATAGTCAACACCAGCGGAAGAGAAAGGTTTGAGAGAGTCAATAACTTTAGCAATACCATTATCATTAATCAACGCGTGGTTCATGGGCAAATACTCACAATTACTAAATAAAGGCAAAACAGCAGAAGAAATACCCGGAAAATCACTAGAAAACACGTTGTTAAGCATACTGGGACACTCTTCGTAATTAATTGGTTCACCATCTAAATTTGTTAATACAATACGCCGAACTGTCAGATGGATTTACTACATTTAAAATTTTCTAGGACTATTAAGCAACATATTCGGTAGCGTATTGGTTAGAAACTTTGCCTTCGCTGATTTGACAGCAGAATCGTATTCATCAGCCGCGGTACGATATATAGACCATCGATATTGGTCGCAAGACGCTTTTGCACTTCGATACAGGCGTTTTCTTTTCGATTGGAGAGGCGCCTAATGAATGAGTTATACCAAGGTGCTTGTGGATTGTAACCGATTACACGAACTGGAATAAAACGGTTAGCGAGTTCTGCCATCTTCGTTTTCAATAGCAACCAGTTATATTCAACTGAGCCTTCTTCGGATCCGTTTAGAAACGTTTGTAGAAATAAAAACAGTTCATCATTAATTTGGTTAAAGTGAGCATTGCGATAATTACGTAGCACTTTGGTTCCATTAGAAAACTTCCAGCACAGGAATAGTCACAGCAATTTTTAGCGGAGTGGTCACTTATTTTCGGCATGTACATTACTTCTGAGCATAATTTAGGGCAGCTAGTTGATAACAAATCCAACAGGCTCGCACTGGTTGGTATAATTCTGGTTGGTTCGGAAACAATATGTTTAATGTTAAAATATGAACACAACTCAGCAAATTTCAGACAAACAGATGAGAAATAAATTAGGGAAGGTGGAAACGTTGACCATTCAATTGCTGGATAATTGAAATCACCAAGCAAGAATACAGGGGATGTTATGACGATGTGTATGGCATCACAAAGCTCAGTAACAAAGCTAGAGGAAGCGTTCGGGGGCGATAGCAAACTCCGATAGCAATTCTACGATGAGCTAGATTTATAGACACCAAGATAATTTCCAAGAATGACGATATATGAAGCGCGAAAGACTCAAATTCCTTCCTAATAACTATTAGTACACCACCCCCTTGCCTAGCTTCCCTATCGCGTCTGTAGAAATGAAACTGTTTGCAGGAGTCAAACATTTCGTTATCACGAATGTTATTGTGAAGCAATATGTATCTGTCAACACGACAATACCGGCGGAGTAGGAATCAATAGCAGAAGAAATTTCGGTGCGGTTTCTGATAACGCTTTTGATGTTAGTAAATAAAACAGATACATGGGATAAGGGGGATCGATAACTACTGCTCCTCAGTAACTGATAAATGGCTGAAGTATCATATTGCCCCGATGATAATGCCTGCTATTCGCTCAGTCGACACGAAACGGACGAAACTACCTCCGTGATTGATACCTGTCAGATCTAGAAAGTCGTTGACACTTAATGTCCCCCAAAAATGACGTATACACCTGCTGTGAATTACGACTGTTTTTTGCGTGTTTTTTCTGGCGGACCCAGAGAATTGTGCAAGATGTGTGATGCACTTCTGAGCGAAATCTTTTAAAATGTATAAAAAATCCACAGCAAAAACTAGAGAAAACAAATGAACCAATTGCCTTAATCTACGAGGCCAATTCCGGTAATTTAAAAATTTATTGAAATTTTTACTTTTTTTCGACTAGAAGTCGCGATGTGGCAAGCCCTTTTGCAACACACTGAACGCAAAAAACTGTCAAGTGAAAAACATAGTTAAAGCATCAACCACTGTTTTGCGATTTAAGCCATCAAAAACGCTCAAACCTACGTCGTTGTCACCGGCACGTGCGTGCCGCCCGCAACCCCGTGTTTTTTTTTCTTATTTTTTTTCAGTAATGTTTTTTTTGTGTGTGTGTGAATCAATTGACGGCCTACTGGCACACGTTCCGTGTGTTCCTGACGTCATATCAACGTAATGTTTTAGGCTTTTGCCTAAAAATAAGATGGGAAGCAAGAATGGATTTGGTGATTTTGGTCAACTTGTCTGAACTGATGGCACCGGCGGGGATTTTAGAGACGGTGGGAGAGGGTCCCAAGCTTGCAGTACAGCCGAAGAAAACTCCAGTTAACTTGATTCGCATGGTGCATGACATAACCAGGAAGCACGAGCGGAGGAAAGAGAAGCGTGTACAGCAGCAGGAATTGAAAGAGTATCGCCACTCGGCAACTGAGGACCAAGAACGGATCGGTGAGCACCAATAGAACGGTACTACGGCTCACAAGATATAACTTCCGACTTCCGCTGTCTCGCAAGAGTGTAGAATTTGTAATTTTGAACAAGAAAATGTACGCAGGAAAACCAATGAAGCCATTCTGAAGAATTTTGAAGTATGAGCTGGATGATAAGCGTTTGCTCAACGCCGGGACACAGTTGGCCAGCATTCTGGGCCGGCTTGCTAGAACAGCGTCCCAGCTGGGACTGGGTGAAAGAAAGTATAGTAATGATATAACCACCATTAATTCGAACACAAATTTTTTTTTCCACGTACGGTGAGGGACTGGAATCTGTTGCCAGAACATGTCGTTTCTTCTACCGATCTTGAATTGTTCCTTTTCCATTTGGACGCAGCCTAACTATTGTTTATTCTTGATTTGCATTGTTTTTTGGTGTTCCTTGCATTGCGCTTCGTTGCCGTATTGTTTCACCACTTGCTTTTACAAGTGTAACTTGTTGCCACTCCTGTCAAAGTCCCAATCAGGACTGACAGTATGTCAAATAAATAAATAAAAAAATAAAAATATATACCCCGATGATACTAGCCTGTTTTTCCCTGGTGAACAAGCCGATGATATTATGACTATAGCAAATCATACTTTGTTAAAACTGCACGAATGGGCGTCAAGAAACTTCTTGAAGATTAATACTGCAAAAACCAAGGCCAGTCCTCTTCGCCCGAAAAATAATCTATATTTCGAAACAGGTTCTATTGATGCATTATTGAATTACCAAACTCGTTTAAAACCATTGGAGGGTTGTTTGCGGGGGACATGACTTTGAATAAGCAGATAGATTTTGTTACATTTAGATTAATTAGCGCCGACAGTCGGTGTAGTACGACGTCACAGCTCCATACTTCCTACAAAAGTTAAATTATTACTGTACAGCTCTCTGTTTTACTCGCATATTAGTTATTGCTATCTTGTGTGGGGCAAAACCACGATTACCAACCTAGAAAGAATTCATGTATTGCAGAAGAAGAGGTTGCGCTCTATTTGTAATGCCTCTTACGACTGCCATGCTTCGCCGTCGTTTGAGAGACTTTTATTATAAACATTTTTTATTTGTATACTTACAGGTTAAGTCAGTGCTTTCGATCGGAATTAAAACGTAACACGCAAAATCTAGAATTAGTGGCTTCATTAACTAGAAACGATCCCGCTTACTCAACCCGTCATAACGAATACTGGAGGGTGGATACATGTAGAACTAGTTACGGAACCCAAATGCTAATATACTTCCTTCCCAAAACTCTGAGCGGTCATATTGATAACAAAATATATTTCATTTATACTACATTATACAACCTAAAGTCATTCTACTTGTAGTTCTATAGGGTTCTGCTTGCTAAGATGCTGTTTACATCTTTCAACATGAAAGAGGTATTTTGTGTATTTCAAGAAGGTGAATATTTTTGTTTTCGTTTACTTGGTTTTTGGGTGCCTGATGTAGAATGTTTGCGGTCGAGATTGCACTATGATACATGTTTTTAGAAACTCTTTATAGATAGTTATATTCTTTGACAAAGCTGTCTTTTGAGTGCTTTCGTTCTGTTTCTGATATTGTTTGTTTACCACGTAAAGGAATTAAGTTTATGTTTTAGAACTCTCCGGATCTTTTAATTTTGTAACATGCTTTCTCTGAGATGTTTGTATCATTTTCAATGCTGCCACTATAAGGGGCCGAGGGCTCTTCAAGCTGCCTGTGGGTAGCTTTTCCCCTCGGTCTCTGCCATCAATGAATGGAAATAAAAAGGATTTATATAAGTTGATCCGGCTATAGATGGACCCTGCGTCTCGTGTCGCATTCCTGATGTGTCTGCGCGCCCACCACGAACGTGCTTTGGCATCGATGAATGGTTCTTTGGCGTCGATCACGGATGCTTTAACAACGATCAGCACCGACGTCCAATCTGCCCGACAAGATGCTAGTTGCCTCGAGGAAAGGCTTCTCGCGAAGTCGTATCGGCGCCCGGATCGCCTACGCGCTCCAATGGAAGCGCCGCGGACCCTTTTTACTCGTGGACGCTCCTCCGTCGCGCGGCATATCGCACGACGTGAGAGCGAGATAAAGGTGTATATAAGTTCAAAAAATACAAAATATATATAGTACAGTTAGTAATACACTATTAAAGGAATATAAAATATAAAGTAGAGAAATAAAAGCTAGATAACTATCGTTATACACCAACTCATCTCTGTGACGTCACGGCGCGGTGGTGGCGCGCCGGTCGCACTTCCGGTCTGGGGCTGTGGCAGAAGTCCCCATGCCACTGCCACGTGTATTGCTGCGTTGTTTTGAAAGGAACCAGACAAAAACCTGCCTTCTCGTCAAAACGCCGCGCCTGGGGCCGTACCAAAAGTGTCGAGAAAGGTTTGAAGGTCAGTTTTCACGTGCTCGGTTCGTCCGAGAATCAGAGGCCAGATTCACGAAGAGCTTCTTAGTTTACGACAACTTAGCTAAGAAGTTCGTAAGTTAAGAACATCGTAAGAAGAGGAGAAATCGGTATTCACGAACGCGTTCTTAAGTGAGAGGAGGAAAGCGACGTTCTCGTACGGACAAACTAGAACATACCGGTGCTGTTGCTATGGCGACGGCGTCTTCGGCAGCACGAACAACCAATCGGAGAGCTGGGCAATGGTTCGGAGCCGTTCGGAGCACGTGGATTTTTAACAACAAACACAGGCGGCCTTTCTGCCACCGCTTGTCTGGGGTTCGTGTCCGTGCAGTGATATGTCGACGCTAACAGGATTTAAACACGCCCGAATGCCGAGGCCGGGATGCGTAACCGCCTCCGTTGACTGCTACGAACTCGATCGCTACGAAGTCAACACGACTATCATCGTTGGTAAAAGACGGCCCGTGTCAGTCGTTTGCAAAGCGACGTAGATGGAAACAAATTGCCGCGGCGTTTTTCGCGGCCTCGGAGATGCAGAGCGAGCCGACGTTAAAAAAGGTACGTTTGAACTACGAGAGTGTCAGCAGAGCCACGTAATACCTGTTCACACTCGGAGCAGACGCGCGCGTTTGATCGAAGTGCTGGATTCGCGCTGTTGGCCCGCGAATTGGTAAGCGCTTCGGGACCGATATCCCGTATCGAAATCTCATATCTGGGACCATATCTGGCCATATCAAACATTAATGATTATATGCCTATATACAGACTTATCTGGAGTATATACAGACTGATATGGCGCATATACAGACATATCTGGCGTATATACAGACGTATCTGACGTATATACAGACTTATCTGGCGTATATACGCTACCTGATATGGCGTATATACAGACTTATCTGGCGTATGCGCAGCCTTATCTGGCGTATATACAGCTTTATCTGGCGGCCGGTTTTCAATATATTAAGAAGTTTAAAAAAATTTGAAAATTTACTTTGTTAGCAAAATGTGAATCGACCCATTGTTCGTAAGCTAAATATTAGCACAATAATCCCAAACTTCAGCTTTGGTAAGCTTAAGTTTGAGATTATTTGTGCTAATTTTCACGAGGATTTCAATGTAGAGGTTAATTATTTTGAAGTGTTAATATTACGCGAATGACAATTTGCTAAACCCCCAAGCACCTCGGCCCGTACTCCGAGGAATCATGGGGACAGTGTTCTTCAGCTGCCCAGTGATCGGAAATTTTGACCAATTCTTAGAGTTATACGGTTTGAGTGTAATTCAGAGTCACCCTGAACAAGTGTCGTATTGAACCCAAGTACCTGTCATATCATTTTTAACATGCTTCAGCCAATGTCAGTACTGTGCATTCTGTTCAACCTTCAACCTGGATGAGCTGCAGACATATCTCTACAACCATTCTCGTACAGCTTCAAAGACGCTGTATTAAGTTAGAAACGCTAAAATGCTGAAACAGCTCCGCTGAATCCGAGCTAAATCCCGGTTTTGGTTGTTGTGATTTCTCGGCTTTTAAGCAATTCCTGCTATAACAACAATCACGAGAATGATAATCTTGTAAGTAGATTTCAAGGCCTCAGCCTGTTTGTAAGGTTGGACAGAATGCACAGTATCACAAACGCTGCCATTGACTGATAAATTTTAAAATGTGATATGACAGGTCCTTGAGCCCTTTGGGACGCTTGTTCAGGGTGACTACGAATTACACTCGAAACTGTGTAACCATGGAATTGGTCAAAACTAGCGATTACTAGGAGCTGGATCAACGTTCCTATAATTCCTCGAGTGCGGGCAGGGGCACTTGGGAGAATTGCAGACACAAAAAAGATATAAAGTGCTGATTTCAGTTTGTGTCCTTTTTGATATGCCTCGCAGATCTGGAATTATCTTACATTAGTCAGATCTGGGATTTCCATATCTGGCCCGGGATATCAGGCTATATCAGGCGATTATGAGGCTTTATCTGGCAGATATACCATATCAGGTTATATGTGGCTAATGCTTGATATGGCCATACTCTGAAATCTTCAGATCTGGCCAGATATAATTCTTGTGATGGGTATCCTTTACGATTGCAACTCGATCACTTACGTGACACTCGGCAAAGAAAGGTTGGACCGACATTGCGACCCACGAACTGTTATAGCGATCGACAGTGAGGTGCAGTCGTGTCAGAATAAAAATGGCTTACTAATAACAAAAGTGTACATACCGTGTTGCGAAGGTAATCCATGCGGCGTTTATTTGAGCTCTATATCACACAAAACAAGGAGACAGAATCGATGAGAGTCCCTTTTCGACGACAGCGTTCGTCACCGCTGCCTCGGAAAACAAGGAGATGACAAGAGGAAGAGATTGACCTCTTAATCTGAAATTGAGGTCAGCGATCAAACTATAATACGGGAAGGGTTCACAAGGGTCGCGCGGGCATATTCCATTCAGCACGCCAGCCGGTCGTGGGCGGACTGTCTTGGCCAAGGGGTCGGAGTGCCTGCTAGGCCTATCTGGTCGGAGTCGGTGGAATCGTGGTCGTTGGAGCTTTTCCCTGGTGTTTGTGGATCCAGCGTTCTTGTTCGTCGCGGTCTGTTTCAAGTACTTTTTACTTTTCTCTTGCTGCTTGAAGTCGGGACGCGTGAGAAGAGCACATAGAAAATAAACGTCCGTTGGTCGTCGCGGCCACGTAACTGAGCGACGCTGTCGGCCATGCTGATTTGATCGTAAGAAGTTCGTAAGACAGCTTCGGAGCTGTCTTAGGATTCGTTCGTAAACCACGCAAAAGTTACGAACATTTCGTTTCGTGAATTCGAATTTGTTCTCAAGTTTTGTCGTAAGTACGTTTTTGTTCGTAAGTTCGCTTCGTGAATCTGGCCTCTGGATATGTGCCGTGAAAAGGGAAAAGCAGACGCCGTCGGACAACGATTGCTTGGGCGGGAAGCACTTTGGGTTGAATTCACGGATACTTGTGGTCATCAGATTTATTTGTTTTGTTCCAACATGAACGCCAGAGAACCATCAAGTTGTGCGGACCACCTGCGGACTACGTTCAGTGCGTCTTCAAGTTCAAACGGCCGCCTGATTGTTCGAACTGTCGTCTGCTCTTTCAAACGTTTCTGCTTGTCGTCTGCTCTCTACGCCGGTCCGTAGACCAAATGTTTGCCCGGTACTTGCGATAAGAAGTAAGTGCAGGGCTCAAAAGACTTAAATTTGAATTTTGGTAAGCAGGCTCGATGAAAACAGTAGATACAAAGAGATGTTGATCATTGTTACCAGTGACCCTCACCGACTTGTTATGCCTAATTCAGTTGGTCCGATTCTGCTTGCGATTTTCAGTATCGACGTCGACCATCTCAGCTACGGTTCACGCTTTTGCAGCCCGAGCGGCGTCGCGACTGAAAATTCCGAGCGAAATCTCATCGTGCGAATCAGGCTTTGGCGTACATTCCGCGGCGTCCACGCGGAATGAATCGCCACATGTCACATTATTCACGCGAAGTTTTGCGGTGTAACGAGCCTCGGTAATTTCGCTGACGCCGCTCAAGATAGTCAGACATCGCCAGGAAGACGTAGAACCAACAATTCGAACGCGAAAAAGGGCAGGGGGACTCACACTGACGCCGGCAACATCGCATTTCAATGGTGTGTTTATGGGCGACGGCGAGTTTCTTGCCCACACCCCCATCGCGCATGCGCGGCGCCGGTGGCGTCCACTAGGGGCGCTCCGGGCGCTCCGGTTTGTTTGTAAACATGAGTTGGTGTATAAGGAAAATCGAAAGGAGGAAAACCGAAGTGCCGAAGCGGACGATGCGAGCAGGCGACGACGAGGCCTACTAGATAGCTGGAGCCGTGAGTACAGAAAACTGTTAGTAGAGCAAGGTCTGTACAAAATATGCGTAAAACACGCTCTTTTTTAATATTAAAAACAAAAATAAAATATTGATGTTAGGTATCAGTATGATCTTTTATTTGAATTCGCGTCTCTAGTGTAGACCACTGCTGACGAGAGGAGGCCTTTAGCAGCCGTAAAGGAGTTGCGGGAACTCAGGTTCACGAAAAGGACCTTTGCGCTAAATGCCATATTTGAGTTGCCATGGATGTGGCACTGCTTAAATGACATTAAAGGTCCTTTAACGTCTAGGTCTTTTTAGGTGCCCGCCTGACAAGGGTATTGGAGGTCTGTGGAGATAAGCCAGACTATTTAGTTCATTGCATTGATGCTCCATCGCGTTCTTGGCGCGGCTGGTCTAGAACGGCCTTTTCGAAGCTTCGGAGATTTGAAAGGATCAAAATGGCAATTCCCATGGCAACAGGTACTGGGCAGCCAATCATTTTGCGAGGTTTTTGTCGTCTGTAAGTTAGTATCTATTTGTGTACTGCTAGCAAACAGGGAAGGCAGTGGCGCTACTTCCCAAGATCCAGTTACTTTAATCCTGCTGAAGAAAAAAAAAGGAACGAATTTCCACCATGCGGCGTTCTTTCCGAGCTGGCGAAAGAACAGGCCGTTGCGCCTCGTGCAAAGCCAACGTGCCGCCGAGTGAAGGTCGACTATTCTTTGCCGCATATCCGCTCCACAGAGTTTCACGCATCCTTTATGAACGCCGTACTAATTAATGTTTGCAAAATCGGACCCCAGCGTGCGAGCATCACATGCCCAGCCCGCGCATGCTCGTCGCTTCGGAAACCAAGCAAAGCACGCGCCAGACGCGCGAGCGCTGAAAATGAGACCGACCTGAAGCCCGTTTCTGTAAGGGTCCACAGGTGTCGGGTCTTGCGTGTAGCTGCAAGACTCCGTCGACCTGTCGACGGACGACCTTGCGTAAAGTTGCAAGGCACAGCCCGCCGGCCTGATGCTGTCCCGTCGAGTTCCACACCTCTTCTTCTTCTCCTTCCTTCTTTTTCTTCTCCCTCAGTGAAGGCTTTCTTTCTTGCCCGTTGAAATCACCACGCTCACCCCAAATCACCACACTCTGTTCTCCTCCATATTTATCATAACGAGTAATATCTTAAAGTTCAAGGAATGCATTTCCAAGTCAAAAGCATCGGTATATAAGTCATAATTCTTTTACATAGTCGCTAAAGAGATTTCCACTAAACTTTTATGAAGCGGGTGCAAGGTCGCTTACACTCTTATCCGCAGCAGCAACCTTTTTCCAATAATTTCTTCACCTTCCAGAAATTAAGGGCGTTCCATAAAACAGCGCACTGTCTAACGATTAAAACGGGTACATTACTCGACATAAGGGCGCTGAAAGGGTGTAGCCGTAGCCCTAAACTTCATGAAAACCCTTTGTGCAGCTTTAAATTTGTTTAGTGTGCAGCGAACTGGTCATGTTCCTCGTAATGGCGTACATCCTAGCACCGGCCTTGTTCATGAACAGTGCAAGAACTATTCGAGTACAGAGACTCTATTAGGTAGCGTGTGCATGCTTCAACTTTTCCCGTTTCTCCGCGCACCGAAAATTCCTTTTTTTTTTTTCATTTCTTGGCGTGTTTTGTGTAGCCATTATGAAATCCGCTAGCGACGTGTGATCCCGTAAGGCTGGATGTTACGCGGACGGACGCTCGAATGGACGCAGAAGATTCTACATTCGCTGCCGAGAGGGCGGAAGTCCCAATCAATTCCACCAGGTCAGGCTATCCACCTGGACACTGAAACCACTCAAGACATTTACCCACTCAGAACTTCTAGTAAAGGATGTTTTTTTTTCGCTCGGTGAATCTCGTGGCTCGTTGAATCTTTCCTTTCGTAATCTTCACCGCCATCCTCGTCCAGGCGTCACCGTCGCGCACGGCCGCTTAAAAGTTAAAATGTTTCAATCCCGCCCCGTAAAACAAAAAAACAAACAAAAAAAACTAAGGCGGTGGAAACATGCACGATAGCAGTTCGGAAACCACTTGTTGCCCGTTGGTGGCGGAAAAGGCTATTTTGTATCATTTAATACAAAATGTGTTTATGGGCCGGATTTCACGCAAAAACGTATTGCGCTGAAGCGTAACGAAAGCCATTTCACGCAGGTTAAGGCAACATAAAGCAAACATAGCCCATTGCAGGCAATGTATAACCGTTCAAATCATGTAGAAACATACTTAGTCATGATTCATCGCATAGGCGTAGACTTCGGGGGGCGGGGGGGGGGGGGGGGGGTTAACGGGGCTCGTGCCCCCTGGGGAGATCCGGGGGGGCAGAGCCCCCCGGGCCCGGGCCATGATCCTTACCGAGACGCTGTTTACGTGCCATGTAACGTGCTTCTAGTAGTGGCATGTAAACAAAATAACGCCCACGGTGCCTTTATTGACAAAATACATGAGAAATGGAATCCCAGCGTGCTCTCGTTAGCTTCAATCTTCAGTTCTGGCAAAAAAGTAACGCGCACCCCCCCCCCCCCCCCTTGGAGAACTTCTCAGTCTGCCCCCTCCGGGAAAATGGAAAGTCTACGCCGCTGATTCATCGTACTTAAAGGGGCCGTGCATTAATATATCCAGTAGGAATGTTTCTGACTTGACACGAACTTGCTAACCACAGTATACTCGCATGCAACGGCACTGACCAAGAAGCTTCTCTGTCGCGGTGTAATAGACTACTTCCAAACATTCGTGCACGCAACGCTGAGGGCGTCGCATTATGGAACCTGGTTGGCCATGGAGAAGTGTGGCATGGTTTCGGTTTCGATCGCCCGCAAAGTAGTGCATCTCAGCACTCCATAAAGATAAAGTCAGCGCTCGATTGCATTGCACCCCTTCATCTTCGTGAGAGCTATCGTTGAAACACGGAGCTACGGCAGCCTTGAGGGCCTGCCTAAGCTTAGTGAGGGGTAGGAGTACGGCCTGCCGCGTCCCATACCTTTCTGGCGGCCTGGCTACCACTCCAGAGTTCAGCATGACCCTCCCGACTTACGGGTAATTTAAGAAGCCTTGGGCATCGAGGAGACGATGGAACAGGACGGCCGACCCAGTATACTTCTTCCATCTGCCATTGTCGTCCTCTGTTTACCTGCGCACAAACGCCGGCACGCCGGGAGCCCGATAAAACTTGCCACAGCATTCTATCCATACTGGTAGGTAACATCTACAATATTATAAATTTAAGGAAAGACGCATATTCAAAAATGCAGGCACTGTATTCGGGTATCGACGGGGTGTCCTGCAGTGAGGTTGGCCAATCGAAACCGAAACTTAGTGGCCAACCAGTCCCCAAGATGCTTTGTGCGCCATTACGCAGCTAGGATCGCTTCAATTCTGAATGAGGTCTATTTCAAGGACCTGGGTGGACTTTTTTTTTTCTCTTTTTTTTTGCAAAAATTGAGGGTGTATGAGAATCGCATTGTTGACGTTAACAGGGAAGTAGCCACCGTTACGATAATCAAATGTAGATGATAGGTTGGACAACGAACTGCGTGAGTACTCGATTGGGCTCGTGGCAATGAATGACTGAACGAGCTTTCGGGTATACGTGACTCGCGCCCAATCGCCGCAATGGGGAGTTTTATTAGATGGTTCCGATAACTCCGACAACAATATCCGATACTCCTCCGACGTCTTTGCTCGTGCATCGTATCGTTATCAGGTGCCCTTATCGAAGTTATCAGAATGCTCGACTAAAACTCGCTAATTATAGGAATAGTCAAACATTGTCTGGAACTCAGCACGTGCTTTGCGATTTGCCAACCCCAGCGTGTGGCTGCGATGAACATTGGCCGCGTATTCTCGACACCAGATCACATGTCCCCTTGTTCTGGCTGCGAGTTGATCGGGTGAATGCTGCTCATTTATCTCTGTAGACAGTTTTTTTTTTTTTTTTTTGGGGGGGGGGGCGACCGCCATATTGAATTTTGATGTAGCTGAGTTGGGTAAAAATAGCAAATCACTTTACGATTGGAAGGCGCCAGCATTCAAGGGGTACGTGCCAAAAGTTCTACTTTTCTATTGGCTATACTTTTTGTTGTTGTTGCTGTAGTTACGCTTAAACTATTTACTTTCGTTCTCGTCGCCCCATCCAACTACGTCCTATTTCATCATGGCAACCGTCACACGAAAACGGTCTATACATGGCTTGCACTGATGTCACATCAGTGGCCATTGCGGTAGCCTTGCTGCTTATCCCGTAACTTCGACAGAGTACACTTCGCACCACCGAATTGGTTTTGACATAGAACTACTTCTCTCCGCGCTTGGAAAGGGGGGGGGGTGAAAAGTTGGGAAGTGAATATCACGAAAACCGGGTCACGAAAGTGACATCACGCACGTCAAAATAAATGAGCCAGTCAAGCAGAGCCAAAAGTGCATGGTCACGGCATGCATTGTGCGTGTGGTATCACCACCTGCACCAATCACGCAGAGAAAAAAAGGATCACGGCTCATTCGCTATGCGTGATAACCGAGCACAATGAATGCCGTGACGATGCACTTTTGCCGCTGCTTGATTGGCTCCATCGTAGCGTCGGCTTCGGTAGGACTTTATGTGAAACGGAGTTCATTTCGCAAAGTACACTCTAAGAAATGCCTGCGCGTTTACTTACCGGCAAAACACTCGAAGAGCCAATCTCTGCGAGCTACGAAATCAGCTCAGCGAATGATGAGGCGGAAAATCTGTTTAGACCTCAAAATTAAGTCTGCGCTGTGGCATCACGCAATGCAAGCATGACGTTTTGCATTTCGAAATGCCACAGCGCAGACTTAATTCTCATGTTTCAACAGATGTTCCGCCTCATCATTCGCTGAGCTGATTTCGTAGATCACAGAGATTGGCTCTTCGAGTGTTTTGCGGGTAAGTAGACACGCAGGCCTTTCTTAGAGTGTAGTGCATCAGGATTCCACAAGTTGCATTTTTCTTTATGACGTAGAATTACCTGTTTTTTTTGTTTTTTTTTTGCCACGCTTGAGAGGGGCTGCAAAGTTGCGAATCGGTACCACGAAAACTTAGTCACGGAAGTGGTGTCTCTCTCCAGCAGTGTTGTGCCCGTTATCGAAAAAAAGTAACGAAATAGCGTTACTCGTTAGTTCGGTAAAAATTAACGCGTTATTGAGCTACGTTACTTTTTTACAAACGTAACGATATACCGTTACCGTTACTTTTCAAAAATAACGAACATTACTTTTACGTTACTTTTACGTTACTTTTGTGTTCGAGTACATATGTTTGGCAGCATGTGAATGGGGACTGCTGGAACGCAACCAGCCAACCAACACCCCTCATCTTTACGCCGGTTTTAGCAACAGTCCGGTCCATACTATTACCAGAGACTGATTTACTTCACTATGTGGAACAGGACACCGATTACCAGCACACTGGTTATAATCACTTGCTGCCTCTTACCAGCAGTAACTCTTAGGTTTTCTGCGAAAAAAAAAAAGGTTTCGTGTTTGTAAGTTTTTTTCCAGGTTTAAAACTTTTATTTTTTTATTATGACCTTAGGGAAGTAAAGACTAATCAAGCGAAAGATTCTTCTGTGTACAAAAGTAGGTCAGGAACTTTCAGGCAGCGAGGGGGAGAGCGAAAGTAAAAAAATTCCACAATGTTTTTTTTTGTTTTTTTTATGTAATTAGAGAAACGAGCAAATCGCTACGCCACTAGTTGTCCACTGCTTTAAACGGATGTCAAACCCTCCCGCATCCTCCCCCCCCCTTCCCGCTGTCCACCTCTTCTGCACAAAGCAGAAGGGTAAGAGGAGGGAGGGGAGGGTGCCGTAACGCAGTCGTTCGTTCAAGCCTTGTGGGTGGTGACACTATGAAAAAGAAAAAAGAAAAAAGGAGGACGAACGGAATTAGCTGGTACTGTTAGAGGCGGGGTTTGATGCCGCACGTCCGGGAGCTTCCTGGCTCGTGACGACGACCATTCCCCGAAGTGAAGAACCCAGGGGTCCAGTGGAGGTGGGAGAATTGGTAACGTAACGAACGGTTTAATTACATGGTTGCGATACAGTCGTCAAATCCGAGAGAACTCCTGAGCAGCCTCGCGCTCCGCCTTATATAGGGTCCGTTTTCTCCCTCACTCCCCGCCAGGGCAGCAGGTGCGCAGCAGCAACCCGCCGTCAAGTGCGTCGTAGCAAAGTCCGCCGCGTCGTAGCCAGAAGTGCGTCGTAGCCATGGTCCTCCGCAATTAGGTCATGCCTCTCTCCCTTTCCTGAGCGCGCCAAGCCCCACGCACGCACACACGTCCCGTTGACGTCACGGACTCGTCGAGACCTGTCTCCGCAGTTAGGCCCGGCCTCTCTCCCCTTCCGGAGCGCACCAAGCCGCACGCACGCACACACGTCCCGTTGACGTCACGGGCGCGTCGAGACCTGTCTCCGCAGGCGCAGACACGTAGGCGCCGGTTCCGTACTCCTCGAGACTCGTTTCGCGTAGGCCCCGTCCAGCAGGCGACGTTCCCGGACAGATCATGACTCGTTTCCGCCGCGTTGAAACTCGGAAGAAGGTCGCCGAAGGTTCCATTCTTAACAGCCCCTCCGGGGCCAGGGAAACCTCGAAAGGCCGGTGGTACAATCGCTGGCCTGAAGAGGTGGGCTTGGAGTAGGCCTTGAGAAGTCGCTGCAAGCACCAAACAAACTCCCAAACCTCTTACAACGGAGGCATTAGCGGAAACGTCCCACACAACACCACGCCACACAGCAGCCAAACGCTCGGAATTCGCCAGAGACCCGCCAGACTGGACTACGGATTACAAAAATTTGCAAAAAAAACTACAAATTTAAAACCTTAGGACAATTGCGGGTATCGAGACCCGCTGTCGCCAAAACACAACTCATTTTTCCAAAGAGGTCACTATGAACAAAATACAAAAGACAAAAACTTTTTGCAATTTGTGAGGTCTTGTTGGGGTTTTAACGAAGTGCCCCCACTTTGATCCTCATTCCCGTGGATGACGGAGACCTCTGAGATCATCACTCCCGCTTTTGGTGATACCAGAAAAATCTGCTCAACCCATCGGCATTGCCGTTAAATTTGCCTTTCCTTTTTCTTGCCCTGAAGTCGCAGTGATCGATTTTCACGTGATTTCTAGACGTGAAAATGCGGTCCTTATAGCGCCGAAAAAACAATCCGCCTTTTTCATGCCCCGTCACATTGGTCCTAGCAATCTCCTGAGCTGTACCGCGAAACCCTGACACACTAGGGTCGCTCTTCTGCTCGACTATCAAAGACACTCCGTCTGCTCGTAGCAGAGGACCAAAGTTACGTGACGCCGGAGCTACGAGAGATATTTCACTGATCCCGTCTTCCTCCGCCTTTTTCGCCGGCTCGTTGGGACGGCGTACACTTTCTAGTGCTACGAGGTCAGGCTGTTCTACAATCTGGTTCCTCTCATCCCGTTTCTCTGCCTCGAACTGTGGTAGTGCCTGCTCCCCGACAGCTGCCTCGGGCTCTGGATCACTCGTCAACAAAGGGGCGAGCTGACGCGATTTGGACCTCGTACCTGACTGAACTAGTCCCTCTCCCAGTTGTTGACCCCTCTCGCGCAGCAGGAATTCTGACCGGTTAGAAAACAAATAAGGATACTCCAACGGGACTGTTTGCGAGACAGCCGCCTCTGTCACTAGCTCTCCGAACGGGCCAGTTATCCTTACCGTCGCCATAGGCAGACAGACACTGTGCTTTTCGAGCAGCTGCTTGATCCAAACTACCTTTCCAGTAAAATCGGATGTCGTTACATACGACGGATGAACAACGTCCATCGTCGCTGCACTGTCACGAAGCACCCTGCACGGCTTTCCGTTTACCTGGAGCTCGTGAAGATAGGGACGAAGGAGCTCCAGGTCCTCGTCACTACCGGTCACGGTCGAGAACACAACCCGCGGTTTCTTACATCTGGCCGCTGTGTGTCCCGGCTCCTGACAGTTGTAGCACAGGAACGGCTTCCTAGCCTCGAACTGCCCTGTTTGGCTTTTCCGCGCCTCGTCTCCGTTCGAGTGTTCTGCGCTCTTTTCTGGGACCTTTTGTCCTGCTTCGGGCTTCTCGGGCCCGTTTTCTCGCGAGCCGTTTCCCTGTCGGAAGGTCTTGCGCTGATCGCTCCGGCCGGGTTCGCTTTCCTCTCCGCTCAGCTTTCTACGCGTTGCGTACTCCTCGGCTAGCTCAGCGGCCCTTTCGACAGAGTCGACTCCTACCCTGTCCTGCACCCAGAGCTTGACTGACTGCGGAATGCTACGAAAGAACTGTTCGAGGCACACACACTCGACTACCTTGTCTCGGCTTTCGTACACTTCCTCGCTCTTCAACCATTCTATCAAATTGGTTTTAAGCCCGTAAGCGAATTCCGAGTAGCCCTCGCTGCTCTTTTTGGATGCGTTTCTAAACCTTTGACGGAACGCCTCGGCAGAAAGGCGGTACCGTTTCAAAAGGCTGGACTTCACCTTGTCGTAGTCGTCCGCGTCTCCAGCACTAAGGCGCGCGACAACCTCTGCAGCCTCACAGGGCAACAAAGTCAAAAGCCGTTGCGGCCACGTTTCTGGGGCGAAGCTCAACTTCTCACATGTCCTCTCAAAGTTCACTAAGAACAGGCCCACGTCTTCCCCAACTTTAAACGGCTGCATGAGCTTCTTCATTTGATACGACTCGGTCTCACTTGCTCGCACCGGAGTCCCAACTCTACTGTTCTGTGAGTTTAATCGCTGTTGTTCCATCTCTAACTCTAACCTTTTTAGCGCTGCTCGTTCCTCTCTCGCTGCAGTCTGCTCCCGTTCCTCTCTCGCCGCAGCCTGCTCCCGCTCTCGTTCCTCTCTCGCCGCAGTCTGTTCTCGTTCCTCTCTCGCTGCAGCCTGCTCTCGTTCTCGTTCTCGTTCTCTCTCGCTGCAGCCTGCTCCCGCTCTCGTTCCTCTCTCGCTGCAGCCTGCTCCTCGTTCTCGTTCCTCTCTCGCTGCAGCCTCGCTCTTAGCGTTCAGAAGCAGTTCCCACGCAATTTTAATTTCCTCTACTTCTGCGCTCTCTGAAATCGCTTTACTGATCTCAGATTTCTTCATCTTTTGCTCCACCTCCACACCCAATTCTTCACATAAACAGAATAAATCTGTTCTCAGTAACCTCATTAGATCCATGATCGCTGCTCTTTAGCTTTGGCTTTGTTCTAAAACTTGTCGCGAGGTTGTACCTAAACCTAGCGCACGAGTCAAACACTAAGGATTACCAGCAGTTCAAAATTAATTACCCATAATCTGAAGCCTGGCGAATCTCAAAGCAAAGTCCAAACGCTCACCCGCAGATGTAGCACGATGTCGCATGGTCCGATCCCAACCGCTGCCAACCAGTTGTTAGAGGCGGGGTTTGAGCCGCACGTCCGGGAGCTTCCTGGCTCGTGACGACGACCATTCCCCGAAGTGAAGAACCCAGGGGTCCAGTGGAGGTGGGAGAATTGGTAACGTAACGAACGGTTTAATTACATGGTTGCGATACAGTCGTCAAATCCGAGAGAACTCCTGAGCAGCCTCGCGCTCCGCCTTATATAGGGTCCGTTTTCTCCCTCACTCCCCGCCAGGGCAGCAGGTGCGCAGCAGCAACCCGCCGTCAAGTGCGTCGTAGCAAAGTCCGCCGCGTCGTAGCCAGAAGTGCGTCGTAGCCATGGTCCTCCGCAATTAGGTCATGCCTCTCTCCCTTTCCTGAGCGCGCCAAGCCCCACGCACGCACACACGTCCCGTTGACGTCACGGACTCGTCGAGACCTGTCTCCGCAGTTAGGCCCGGCCTCTCTCCCTTCCGGAGCGCACCAAGCCGCACGCACGCACACACGTCCCGTTGACGTCACGGGCGCGTCGAGACCTGTCTCCGCAGGCGCAGACACGTAGGCGCCGGTTCCGTACTCCTCGAGACTCGTTTCGCGTAGGCCCCGTCCAGCAGGCGACGTTCCCGGACAGATCATGACTCGTTTCCGCCGCGTTGAAACTCGGAAGAAGGTCGCCGAAGGTTCCATTCTTAACAGTACTCAAGGTTTTTTTCGCCTTCGAGAAGCGAGATAGTGTCGCCTTTTAACAAATGTCTTTTTTGGCCAGAAATTTTTTTTTAAGTTTACTGTTACGGATGCTGGTTCCGTGCAGCGAGAAGCTTGTGCAGGGTTTTGAGATGGATGGGTGAATAGATGAATAGGTGACCGGCGTTTGAGCAGGACGTTTCGTCATCCGAAGCGAAGCACCACGTGACTTCACGCTTCCGGTTCGTCCGGTGCCGGTCGTGGTTCGTCCAGCTGCATCGAGAGCCCTTCCAGACTTGGTAGCCGTGCTGTATTCGCGGTGAAAACGGTCTCCGCGGTACATTGTTCTAACGCAAGTCCTAGAGGGCATGAGATCTTCCAGTTCCCGTGAAACAAAGCATGGAAGCAACGATGGGTGGTCGCTGGTCAGCGAGTGATGGAGCGAGGTAACCTCTGGCAGACAAACGTCGGTGACCGTTTATGCGCGGCCAATATTGTTACAGGCCATGCAGTACAACGTGTTCTCTCTTTCTTCGGGTAGGGGCCGCGGGAAATAACGATCTCTAACAGTCTTTTGGCACCCACCAACAAGGTCTCGATTGATCCGCGAAGGGGTGAGCATTGCTTGTCGTACAAGGGCATCCGCGAGAACGCGGGATGCGATCTCGCAGGCAATCAGTTCATGGCACGACGTTTCGTCGACATACAATGTCATCGCCAGGCCGTTTAATTCTTACATCGACAGCTCGGATTAACTTTTTCTGTAATGAGCCGCCGCAGACTGTTCCCGCGAAGCGGCGTGAATGGGTGGCTTGCTATAATATAAATAAACAAAAGGACAGGTCAGCTTGCTGTAATGTAAAGAAGCAAAAGCAAACGGGCAGCACCTTTATATTGACTGATAATAAAGCGGTAGTACGACCCTGCGTAGCTCATCAAAATCGGTGCTCGTTTATGCATGCTTTCTTACTCGACATCATTAAAAAAACGTGAGGGGGGGGGAGGATTATGGTAATTCACGGGGGACAACTTAGTTCAAGTACCAAAAACGCGTGAGTGTTGAAAAGCAAAGGATTGTCACGTAGTCAGATGTCGTCGAAACTAACTTGTGTACGGAAGTGGCGTTTCGATCGCGCGAGAAAACATATTAGCTGAGTTTGAAACGCCGTCTGACCAACTTCTTTCCCTGTCTTTAACTTTCGGTTGCCTCAAGATTCTCTTACCCAGTCTCAGGTGTTCTAACAAAATGAGAAAAATACGCCAGACCTCCGATCGGGCATTTCAGCTGGCCGCGTCCCACGGCTCACATTCGCGCCTATTTCAGTCGGTGATGTGATCTAACGTAACCATCAAAAATAAACAGAACCCAAATGAAAAACGCTGGCTCAAAAGGAAAACGAAACATCTAACCTGAGTTTTCATGCGAAGATCCGGAAAGCGCGGTGCGAGTGCAGCTTGCCGCCGGCCGCACTCCCTCTGTGCTTTCGTGGCCGTTCTCGATGTTTCTGCGTACCGATTACTACTTAACATATCCGCAGAAGTAACTTGAGACGTTCAGAAGTGCGTAAGTCACCCAGCAGCAGAGGAAGGTGGCCCGGATTGATCGTGTTTCAACACCCGCACACGCTTCCATAGCCGTCATGGGGCTGCGTCGGCTGCTAGCTACGAACCGGAAGTGAATATTACCCAGAGTGCTTTGCGGCTGCTGCGAAACGCCGGTCACCTATTGACAAGTGGAAAACCCACCGTTTTCGGAAAGCGAAGGTTCAGAAGTCTTAGCAGCAAGATACGGCATTGCCTGGGCATTGCGCGCTCGAGCGCAAGTAGTTGCCCCTCGAGCAGAAAAGCTAGATCCTCTATTGAGCTTAGTGACCTAAATTTAGTTCCCCTAACGTCTCCAGTTTTATGCACAAGATTGCTATTCTAAACGTTAGATCAGGCGTCGTGACCTTTTCCAAATACCTAATGTAGCTCACCAGTTTTGGTCAAAAGTAACGAGTAACGAGTAACGTAATTTGATAGCCAATACCGTACAAAAGTAACGAAAATACTTTACTCGTTAGTCATTCAGAATACTAACGACTACGTTACTGCGTTAGCGAAAAATGTAACGCGTTACTAGTAACGTCGTTACTAGTAACGCGTTACCTCAACACTGCTCTCCAGTATAGGTCAGGTGACGTCGGGTCACCTTGGCGTCAATTGATGTCACGTGTTCCGACATCACGTGATATATACACCAATTCAGTTTTTCCGCTAAATTTGGAGAGGAAATTGGTGTCACGTCATTTGACATCACGTGATCTATATGCAAATTTAGTTTCTCCGCTAAATGTGGTTCGAAAATTAATGACGCGCGAGCTGACGTCATGTGACCTATACAACCCTCCATTTTCCCGGCCCTTCCACCTGTTTAGGCAAGATAGGAATCACACGCATTAAAGGATGTGTCTTCACTCAATCATCTTCCCCGCTCAATTCGACGGGAACATTTATGTCATGTGACGTGACGTCGCGTGACCTATACACCAATTCAGTTTCCCCGCTAAATTTGGCTGAAAAATTGATGTCACGTGAACTGACGTCACGTGATACATCGACCAATTCAGTTTCACCGCTTAAATTTGCGCGAAAATATGTCTCGTGACCTGACGACATGTGAACTATACAGAAATTTAGTTTCCCCACTAAATTTAGAGGGTGACGTGATATCAAAATGTCCGCGAAAGTCAATGGGGAAACTGAATTGGTGTATAGGTCACCTGACGCAATGTCACGGCTCTTATGTATCTCCCCCCCCCCTCTCATTTCTTGTGCCGCTTACTCGTAGTTCTAGGGACATTTATACAGCATAGTACGCCTACGTACCGACAATTTTTTCTCGGCAAGAATAAGTAGGAATGACGACAACCACGGAACAATGACGCCACATATATAGGCCATGTATGTTTGTGCGACTGTCATTGCGTGCAGAGAAAAATTAACGCGCGATTCGTAGGTCATGGACGTCAAGGACTACGTTTAAGCGGTATTTGCGGAAAGTACAATGCTCGTTGCATCGCCCATTTAAGCGTAATTAGCGAAACGTACCAAGCGATGCAGCGGTAGTGAAGCCCCGGATCGTGTGATCCGCCTATGGTCGGCGTCACGAGGAAGAGGCGAACGGGAGTACTAGCAGCTGTACTATTGGCGACGAGATGTAGCAGTATTAGTAACTCGTTTTTATTTATCGTCCCGTAGGTAGCCTAGCAGTAAGTTTGCTGGCGTGGGCAGGAGACGGGCCCTAAGAAGGGATATTTCGCAGTGTCTTTTTCCGGCGAGTCACGATATACCGACGGTGGTTGCAGGCGTTCCGTGAGGTCTATGTCCTGGAGGAAGTTCAGCAGGGTTTTAAATGTCTTGCAACACTTTTTGCTTGTTCCGTCTGGGAACAGAATGTGGTGTGGTGAAGATTGGGCCCCGCTTGCACTTTTTGGTACATCTGTGCTCTTTGAAATCCGTACGCCGGGCGTCACAGTATGGGGTCCAGAGTCTCTGTTTCATTGCAGGTGGGGCAGGTCAGGTTTCGTATTTTCTTCATTTTGCGTAGGAACGCGTTTGTGGCTGCCGTGCCTGTTTAGAGTCTGCGTAGAATTGCTGCCTTCGCACGTGGCAGCCCTACCAGCATTCCCTTCGGCAAGGACGGTTCTGGTTTCCCGCTTTTTACGTGGCTTCGCACGTCATGAATGGCTTCGAGCGAGTCTGTCGGAGTGTCAACCCATGGTGGTTCCTGATGGGCCACCGCTGCAAGTCTGTCCTTTATCATGAAAAATAGCGCGAAAAAAACGACGAGGACGTCCCGTGTGTTTCTTCTACGTCATCATCGTTTTTTTTTTTCGCGCTTTTTTCTATGATGAAGGGTATCACGCACGCTCGCACCGCGCTAACTTCTTGCCTCTGTGCATTGGTGATCCTTTGCTCTCGCAAAAACTCACGCGAAGGAAATAGGCACTCTTAGTTTAATGTTTTGATACCTCCGATAACAATATTATGCATATTATGCATGCTTAAAGGCGTCGGCGAAGTATCGGGTATTGTTATCAGAGTCATGGGAATAATCTACTAATAGTTCCTGATCAAAAATGTGACCCTAATAATATTTACACAAGTTATTTCTGCTGGCGCACATTGCTAGCGACCGAGATTATTATTAGCGAGTGATAAGTTTGATTATGAGTAAAAAACACGGTGGAAGCCTAGCAATCACGCTCCTGAATCAACACCGTCAGGGGTAACAGTCTTACACTGCTCTTACCTACTTGGATGAGAGCAGAAATTATCCTACTCAAGACGTCATTGCGAGCGTTTGGCCAATTGTGGGTTGTCTATCTCAGCTACGCTTTTGGTCGCGCACTTCGCCAATAGTATTACTCAAGGGAGGCTGCGGTATACTCCGTTCAACTCTGAGCTGAGAGTGCGCTGGAAGGTACGTGCATGTTGGACCAGTCGTACACCCATCTTTTGTCATGTAATCACGATCCTGCTGAGACCCACCTGCAGAAAGCGGGTTCAGGTGATAGAAGGGGGCGGCTGATTGGTCCTGCGAGCGCGTAACTCCCACCTAGTGCCGGCTCGCGCAGCTGGCTTCCCAAGAACGAAGCATAGCTCCCCACATGATCTCACGACGTCACGGGCCCTGAATCCATTTAGGATTGTCTTGATCATTCTGATAAATCTGGGAACTTGCTGAAAGTGTCGAGCGAGCAATGCATCCGAAACCACCGAAATCATTTCGTAACCGAGCATAATAATTTGTAACACACCTCTAAAGGCTGGTTCACACAGCCCCGTTTTCTATTTACGTTACGACGTTACGTTAAAAGGGTACTCCACAGTTTTTTCTTAGCTACTTTAAAATAACTATATTTTCTGACTCCCCGGCCTTTACCCTTTCCGGTATGCTATTTAGTATCGCGAAATTCATAATAGTCATTGTAAAATCGGCAAATGAAAATGATGCAAAAATTAACCTTCAAATATACCCGCACTTTTCAGTGCCGTGACGTCAGTGGCAGGCAGGCTTGCCAGGCGAGCAAGCATTCTAAGAAATAGACTATGACCCGCATTTGTTCCGTGCTGGAGCGCGGGTATTGGAGCGAGCTTCCAAAGCATTCATTTGACACCATGAAACTGCTTCGAATCAGTTGGGAGAGAATTCTACAGTCCCCTGCCTTCCACTGACGTCACTTTTTTGTTGTTGCCAGTAGAGACTTTCAGTTTGAAAAACACGGTGGTGAGGACCAATAACTTCGCGAAAAACAATATTTCGACCTAATATTTCAGATACTATTTTAGCGATGTTTGTTGGTGAGGTTAGCAAAATTTCAAGCAAATCGGACACAATGAAAAAAAAACTTTGTAGTACCCCTTTAAAGCTTAAGTCTGCTTATGCCACAAGCCGAGACATCTGTGCTTCATATTGGCTAACAGTTCGAGGGGATAGTCTGGCACGCAACATTGGAGAGACAAATGTTTCGATGACTTATACGAAAACGGTTTTGTCGGAATGATCTAGACAAGTGTGAAATTTTTAACAGAATGTGTCTTAGCAACCAATTTTTATGAGAAAACCTTCATTAAGACCCGTCACGAAGACACGTCACAAAGGACTGTGACGTACACGTGTAAAATGACGTTATGGAGACGCCATGACGTCATTATGACCTAACCATCACGTCATGGCGTCACTTGACATAATGGCGTCATGATAACGCCATCATGACGTCCACGTGGCGTCTCGGTGACATCTTCATGGTATCAAAGTGATGTCATAATGGCATCATGGTAATGTCATGCTGTTCCATAATGTCACAGTCCTTTGTGACGTCATCATAACTTCATTATAACGTTAGATCGCACCATGCCGTCACGTGACGTTTTAAGGTCACGTGTCACTATAACGTCGTATACATCAGAGTCATGCGACATCGTGACGTCACCTAACACTGTGACGTTAGATAACACCACGTGACTATGACATCACGATGCCACGTAATTACATGACGTTATGTAAGATGGCGTCACTTGACACCATCATGTCACGTGACGTGACGTCATGAGGTCATGCGACTCTATGATGTCACGTGACACTGTGACGTCACAGTGTATCATGAAGTCGTGTGATGCCAGTCATGCGAACTTATGAGTTCACGTGTCGTCACACAAACATAGCATGTGCCTGTAGCTCATTCATAACACATCCTGTGCTCCCCTGTCTTTGTCAGCTTCATCAAGCTAGTGCGATTTTGTCCTAACCGACGCATATTACGCTGGGAAAACGTTTGCATGGCAAATGAAACTATCGCGGGAGCGAAGCAGGGGCGAAGGATGGTCTTCGTTGACCCCTGTCTTTTTCGCGCCAAGTATGTAAAGTCAAGTTTAGGGTGCAGCAGTTGCATGGCAGACGTAAAGAGTAATAAAATGTCTAGCCGTGGAGTACGTTTTCGTCGAGAATTTCAACATCACTTTATTGTTTTACAATCCTGTCAGAGAGATTATCACACTGTTAGCCATTGAACTTTAATCCAGCATATTGGACACGTCTGTTGCTGCCGTAAATCGCAGTGATTGGCTTTCCAAGTCGCTTCGCAATCGGTTTCATGATTCAACTTATCGAGTGATCCTGGGCTCTCATCAGCTGCCTTCTGATACCCAGATGATTGGTACCTCTGGCTCTCAGTCACTACACAACCTAAGGAGTTTTTGCGTGCCTGCGTACTCTGAAATCCAATAATTGGTCCTCGTTTTATCAGTTTGGTAGACTGGAAGGACATAAATGTGGCTGTGGAGTCTCAATGACACAGAAGGCGTGTCTCCACCGAGCCTAAACCACCAGATCGATAACCACTCGCATTCATAACAGGCTAAGCTAATTAGTATTTACTAAAGTGATTAGAAGGGGATCGATCTTGGTACATCATCCGCTCATGCCAAGCTGGGGCAAAGGTTTTAGTTTGAGACGTTGTGTGTGGCTGTCCGTTTTTGCTTTTTTGTATATTTTCCCTCATCTCCGGTATATCGTTATGGGCGGTTGTATTCTTGTTAATTCTTTTATTGTTGTTCCTCTAATGTTATTTTTTCCTCGGTGGGTCAAATGAAGGCCCCGTCTAGCCGAAGAAGATTAATGCGTCGACGTGATTGAATGTTTCTTCTTCGCGTCTTGCTGAGGTTCGATTGCGACCGAATGAGGTGACGCGTTGGTGTTCGGCGGTGCACGCGTTTCCTGGCTCGGGGGCCAGCGCTGGCTCGCTGACCGGGCACGCTGGCGCCCGCTGCCAGGCGTCTAAGCTGGGCGTGGCATCGCTGCTTGCATGGCCGCCACTCCTCACGACGCATCGCGGGCTGGTCCAAATCACCTGCTTCCAGATCTTGAACGTTTCTTAGCTGTGCACAAAGTAGCACATGACTCCCACTTTTCTTAAGCAGGGGCTGATTTCGCCACTTGGAAGAGAGCATCAAATCAATCGTCTGTTATAACATACGGCTTTATATGTTCGAACAATATATGACAGCGACTTTTAGAGCGCAGCTCTTAGGCGCCCGTTTCCGCGTATAGCGGCGTCGCCATCGCCGTCGCCGTCGCCGTTGGCGTGACCGCCCTGCTAAATTTAGCGGGAAATTGAATGGGTGTTGAGGTCACGTGACGTCAATTTTCCGGCTAAATCTAGCGGAAGAGCTGAATTTGTTCATGGGTAACGTGCCAAAATGCGAGTGACATCATTTTCCCCGCTAAATTCAGCGGGGAAATTTGTCCGCTAAGCTTAGCGGGGAATTTTTTCCGCTAAATTTAGTGCGAACATTTTCTCGCTAAATTTAGCGGGGAATTTTTTCGCCAAATGTATTGTGAAAATTTTCCCGCCAAATATAGCGGGGAAGTTTTTCTGCTGAATTTAGGGGGAAATTTTTCGGTTAAATATAGTGGGGAATTTTTCCGCTCAATTTAGCGGAATATATTCCCTACTACTCCTTCTCCTCCTTCCTCGTGACCCTCGTGACGTCAGTCGTAACCCTCGTGACGTCACACGTGACGTCACTTGTGACGTCATTATGGGAAACGTCCCATAATGCAATGCGCGGTTACGGCGACGGCGACGCCGCTCAAGCCGGAAACAGACGCCTAAGAGCTGCGCTCTAGAAAACGAGGGAGAGGGAGGAGGTGAGGAGGGAGAGGAGGATAACAGGAGGAGAGGAGGGGAGCAGGATGTGAGGAGGATGAGGAGGAAAGGTGAGGAGGACGCGAGGAGGAGAGAATGGTAGGAGCAGGGGGAGAGGAGGAGATGAGTATTTAGAATCGAATAGCGCTGCATCATCCATAGCTTTTTACGGTGAATGTAAGAACCACAACTTACCGTCGGTCTTCCCTTAGAGTGTTGAAAGTGGCGACGATGGCAATGCGCTATTGGATTCGAAGTGATATTCGCGTACCTGTAGTGAATATTTTAAAAAAACTATTACCTTTTCGTAAATTCTTTCGACTGGTCTGCCTCTAATAGTAATTGCCGTTGCTACTACGATTCTATCGGGACCCATAAAACGAATGTAATATTAAAAAACTTAATAAACAAATTTTAGTTAATTAGCACCGTGATATGTTTATTCCCATGTCTCTAATGTCCGCCGAGCCTATTTACATACGCACAGTGACGTCACGAGGGTCAGCGGCACCCGGGGCGGCAGCCCGCCGCGACCCCCCCCCGCTATCGCGTGGCCCGCCGCGACTGCTCCTCCCCCCCCCCCCCCCCGTGGCCCGCCGCGACACCCTCCTGAGCCCTGCACCCGGGGCGGTCCGCCCCCCCCCCCCCCCTTTGTGACGCCACTGCATACGCATGATGAAGCTGGCAACCGTTAAACTCTCAAGCTCTTTTTTTTTTTCTTAAAACTAAACGTTTTGTTTAGCGCATTGTTTGCATTGCGAGATTCATTTCAGCGATTCCCTAGCACGCTTCTCTTTCCGGGTCGACGTCTCGAAAGAGAAACGTCTGTCTGAATGGCCCCTAATACAAAACGAGTATCGCGCTACTTTTTTAGATATCATTTCATGGGAGGGGGAGGGTAACATGTCTGTTCTAGCAAAGAACTCGAAAATGTTTTTGGGGCGTTTAATGTTCCTTTGCCTAAAAATCTGCTCTAGGCAACTGACTGTTATGTTGAGCGATGTTTTTTGTCCCAGCGTGGTAGTTCTGGCTCGAGACTTTTTTGTTGTTGTTTATGGAATGCACCTATAAACAGAAATAATTATTGTCGGGAAAACGACGATTTCAAAAAGAATATTTACTACGTAGCCGCAGTTTGACTTTGAAAAAAACTAATAAATACGGTTCTTTTTTTTTCTCTTTTCGAATGCCTACTTGAGACGATTTACGCCGCGTTTAAGGGGCCCTGAAAAGAAAGAAAAAATTTCTTTTAAACAGTCTGGTAGGGACACGCGTGTCAAAAAATAAATTTTACGCGAAAAAAATATATTTTTAGAGCAATATTGACGGCGAGAGATTTTTTTTAAATTCTGCGCGCGAAGTCTATGACGTCACGGGTCATTCCGGAATGACCATCTTGGTCGTGAAGCCGATGCCACTTCACCTCTCCTCAACCAACACCTCCTAGAAACTAAGGCCGTAGCACTCTTCTCGTGACGTCGCGAAGAAAGGCCATCGGGGGCGCGCATCGAGGTGAAGGCAACGCGCGTGGATCGACCGTCGTAACGCGCTTTTAGTCACATACGCCTGTCTTCTTACCTAAATTAAAAGCTGCACATAGCAACGGGTCTCGAAAGCATTTTATTACACGGGCAAAACATTACACCGCTAAATAATCGGTACGAAATGGCACGAGGTTTGCGTATAAGACTATAGAAAAATGTGATTGTCTTAAGTCGAAGACATCGAGTCACGCAATTATTGCTGTAGGAATGCATATTTTATATAGACATGCTTTATACAAAGATCACAGTTAAAAATCGGGTGGATGTAGTCAACGTGGACACGGCTAAACAAGTGCCACTTACAATCATGCAAGGGATGTTATCGCGTGCGGTCACTGCATTCCTGCATCATACCTCGGTCACATGGCAAAATTAATGTATTTCGATCGAATTACATTATGGGGTCGACAAATCAGCTCGCGACGCTCGTATAATCGCTCAAGACCGCGAGCGGATTAAATCCCATATCATTTAATGAAAATATATTAACTTCTCCATGTGGCAGGGGTACTAAACTTAATACTTACAGTCAACTAATTTACTTCTGCCTATGGGCTCGAGCTGCCTTAGAACAAACTATAAGTTATTTTGTTTACAATAATACTATTACCTTAACGGGGCCCTGCAATCATATTTAAGCGTCTACCTTTTTTTCCGGTTTCCACGTCTCTTGGGGTTCGGGCAAGCCAGCGGGCACGGAGAGAGTAACTAAATATCAGTGCGTCATATTTTAACAACCGGACGACGCGGAAACCTCCCCTCCCATGGGGGCGAAACGCGGTGCCGAAAGCGCGCAATATGTGACGACATCGTGACGTTTTAGGTTTTGGCCTTTCTACTGGTCAGAGTCGCTAAATGCTTCTTTTTAGCCGAAATACAAAATATAAGTGACGCGAGCCGTTTCAATTATTTATTAAAGTAGTTTTTGTTCATGCAGTATTTTAGATCAGAAAAGAAACAAATGCAGTTTATAAAGTACGGAAACAAGAAATTACCCGTCGACATACCCGCCACCTAGCGGTGGAAAAGGCGGCGCATACTAGAAAGGTGTAGTGGGATCAGGTGCCGACGAGCGGTGAGAGTAGAAAGGTCTCCGTATGTACGCGGCGGCGCTGCCGTCGAGGATCCGACCGGTTCCGAATGTTCCGAAGGCCTTCGGCGAGCAGCTTTGGCTTGCGGTTTGGCCCTTTGGCGGTATGGCAGCGCGAAGTGGCTCCCGTTCTGAACTGATCTTTACCCCATGTTTGCTGTCATTTGTGGCCAATGAAGTGTCATGACGAATTAGTGTTTAATCGCGCAGCAAATGCAATGCGAGCCGCCCTGGCTGCCCGCTTCATACAGCCTATCCAGAACATGCTTTAGTGGCGCCCTCTTGAGCCGTCGACACGGAGTGCGGCAGCCGTGACCGCTCGCTGAGCTCACTACCCCTCGTCTAGTTCATGGCCACTCAAGCGACCAAGGGCGTCATGAAGGAGGTTATTTTTTGCTTGTTTTTTTTGTAATTTTAATGTGCCTATAGCTTTTAAAATAAAGCGAAATTCGAGAAAAGAAAATATTTCATTCAGTTACTACGCTCAGTGCGCTCAGGTACGGTGCAAATTAAAAACCAGAAAAAAAATTGCGGTGGCTTCGCTCGGCTATGCCAGGATATACGTAGCGTGAGCTTATGCGCACAAAATGAGAGGCGCTATCAAGCAGCTCCGGTGCAGCGTCGGACTTGGCTACTGCGCAACGGAGGCGCACAGCTGGGCACGCGGCGGCGCCAGTGTGTCTGCCGCGGCTATGACGTCACTCCTCTGGAATGCGCAGACCGGCGAGGCGGGCGCGGGGGCGCTGGAGCGTGCGGCGGTGGCGGCTCCGGCGCGGCAGCTGTGCGCCGTGTGACGTCACTGCTCTCGCGCATGCGCAGCACGGAGCACGGCTCATTATGCGAGTCACGCGAAACTGCTCAACCTCGGCCAGTGTAGCTCACGCTTCAAAAGTCCTTGCAGGGCCCCGTTAATACAGTTAAGGTTATAGTATAAACGCGGTAAAGGCAATAAAATAACATTAGTATAAGTAAAAACATAAGCAGAAACAACGCAATTTCAATAATCACACAAACTTGTTATTCACTTTCCAGAAAAAACTAGAATATTACCACGCATATTTACAAATGTCGACGCAACAGCCCACGGATAACGACGAAGAACAAAATTCCATTTCATCACGAGATTTCAAAAAACAAAAATTGACTGCAGCACTTTATTTGCGTCCTGCATGACCAAGAAAGCTCGTAAATAAGTTGTTTCTCACCTGTCAATCGTATCCATACGTCCGGCATTATCCGCCACGAAAACTTTTGAACACGAACTCCAAGAAGCCTCTCTCTATTGAGAGAGGTCTATCGATAATCGATCAGTGGCTAGTTGCCACACGTCACTCAAACCGTAGCAGGACTTGTTCCGCGAGCCCACGTAAATGCCGTAGTATCAAGCACACACAAAAAAAAACTACCCGAGACTGCGTTGACGACAGAAAAAGGACGGGAAGGAGGAAAGAAGTCTCAAAAGAACCACACACGAGATCAGCGGCGACGAAAGGCTTAGAGTTGTCGACCCATCTCTTGCTGGTGTGCGCTCCCTGCGACGATGTCTGAAATTTTTTTTTCGGTTCCCTTCCTTTCTGAAATTACTTAGCGTTCCTTTTCAGACAGTCAATAGCTCACACATAACGCAGATTTACCAGAATCGAAGCCCGTATGAGGGAAGAAAATGTACCACCGGGCCGGTTCATTCGAAAAGTCTGGGGGGCTGCGGGACTGTACGTAGTGCCGCGGTTACGGGGATCATCATAAATATAAATTTGGTACTTTCAACCTTGGTGACGCGTTGTATATTACGTTTATATTATATATATAATAAATTATACAAGACTGAGCTTTTTAAAACGTATATTAATGTCGGACAAACGCGCACGAACACCGCCGCGCCGCTCGACAAGAGACATTTTTTTCACGTCGATAACAGATATTTTCTCATGTAGTTGCGCCATGGCCTTCCTTCTCTGACATTGTGACGTAACCACTCGGAGCGCTACGGGCTTCTTTGTAGGAGGTGTTGCCTCAACGCGCCCGAAATTCCGAGAGAGAAAACAAGTGGAAAGGAGGTGACTGCTGACTAAATCGCGTCTCGTGCCGTCAATATTGCTATAATTCTTTTTTTTTTTTCGCGTAAGTTTGATTTCTTGTCACGTGTGTCACACCCAGACTGTTTAAAAAAAAACATTTTTTTTTCTCTTTTCATGGGCCCATTAGGGAAAGGATATGGGCGCTCGAAAAAAAAAATTGGGTTGTGTGTATGTTTATACAGCCTAGAACTTGGTCTGCCTCCAAGGGCGACGAGTCTCCCAGCTGTAGATGAGCAATTTAGCCAGTGCAGTACAAACCGCTAGCCTGGGGTCTTTAACGTGCACCACGCAGTAGTGGATGGGCGCTCGAGTGCTGCTTTCCAAAGCGCTGTCTCTAGTCGAGTAATCAATTCAGTTTAAACGCTTATTTGAAGAAGGGGAGAATTTGATCTTATAATCGTGGTCGCCCCTGCATCAAACTATGAGAGCACTGGAGATAACTTGTGCGAAAGAGTACAGCTCCGAAACGTCTTGCTTTAGATTTGGCCTTAGTCTCGAAAGCGTTTTCTTTTCGGTGGTTTTCCTTCGGCGCTCGGGCAGCTGGGGCGCCGTGGCAGATCCTCCCTCCGGGTTGTCTCTTGGAGTCGAGCGGTGTCTCGATCCGGCCGCACAGTCGCGAACCCGCTGATTCCCTAGAGAAGAGACTCTCGGACACCGCTTGAACCGCTCGAGCGACCCCTGGGAACCCCGCGTTCATTCGGAAAGCTGCAGGCGGATTAGAGACGAGTCGGTGAACGTGGCCCGCAAACACTCCAACGCGTGTCTTGGCTCCGCCAGTGCAGAGAGGTAGCGGCGTGTCCTTTGCGCGGATCGGGGAAAGAAATACTCTCATTCGACTGTTGAGTGATCGTAGAGTGCCAACTGCACCCTTCGAAGAAACGCGTCTTCACCGCAAACTGCGCGAGGAGCCGATCACTGCAGACCGCATTTCTGGAAGCTTCTTTATTTATTTACTTTTTTTCGAAATTTGCCAGGGTCTTTTGTTGATCCTCTCTGCTTCTCCTCAGCTGTGTGGTAAATTAAAACGAGTGTCGTTTTCGGAGACGCCCAACTTTATCGAACCAAACACCGTGTCCACTTCCCCTTGTGCCCGCGGACGGCCAACGAGACCACCAAGTGATAAGGTACTGAATACCGTTTGGCTGGAAAAAAAGGTGGCACGGGCGGACAGTAATAGTACCTTTATTTCTTTTTTCCAACAAAAACAATGTTGAAAAGGTGACACGGGAAAAAAGCTGTAAAAACAGCACCGACTATAACGGTTGCGGGCTACTTTCCATGTCTTTTTCATTCATCGCAATGATTGGCTATCGGTTGGTTCAATGAAAACATATAGACCAGTGTCCGATATTCTAGCCCACAGCGACAAAAATGAGAAATAACAATCTCAAACAAAGGCTCTTGTGAAGATAAAGGCAGCGCATGAAACATTATTCTTTTTTTATTTTTATTATTTTACGGCACTCTTGGCGTCGGTGTTTTTCTTGGAGCTTCGTGACTACGTTTCTAACGTTCTTGCACTACGATGCTTGCGAAGGTTTCTGAAAAACAGAGTCTTACAAAAAGCTCAGCCCCCTACTGTGTTATGGCGTCAGCATAAACAAACATGGCGACGCCCATGGAAAGACCCTGGTCTATACGCGCAAACGCGTTTCAGCAAAATGACGTTCTATTTGCGAGTAAGCACTGTATTAGCGCCGAGGTGTTTCCGTGCCACCCTCTTATGGTTTTCGTTCGTGACGTCACGACCACAGACAGGTATGAAGCCACCGGAAATAAGCGGCTTGTCCCGTAAGTAAGCGCTTGACAGGCTTTTCAACTCTTCCGAGTGCTGAATCGAACAGCGTTCAGGGCGCTGGATTTTTTCTTCTCATTCCAAGAGAGCCGACTTGTTGCGGAGTAACAGCGCATGCGGACCCGAGAAGTCTTTTGGGAAGCCATTCGATCTGAAGATTTTGAGATTCTAGTTGATCAAGTGTGCGTATGTCCCGCGTTCAAATGCCTTATTCTCAGGATTTGAATGCACTAGGAAGCCCAGCACACGCCCGACTTCCAAGACAAGCTACGAACTTCCGGTGGCTTCACTTGCGCCAGGATCAGAGAGCAGCTATGCGAGATCAGTGGTCACGACCAAACTTTTTCTCCGCCGTGACGTTATGATTTGGAATCTTTGACCAGTATCATCAGTTGCGAAGGACATTTCGATTATATGTGTAAAAATAACAATGTAGGCTCGAAGTCTTCGCATTCTTTAAGCAACATCGTCACAGTTGACGCGCTGACTACGGTGATCTCCTTCGAGGAAACAAAAATTTATCTAGATAAAAACACCACAGTGAGCGTTTGACCAATCGCAAATTGTGACCACAGCAACGTTTTTCGTCGCGCACGACGCAAGATACCACACGACACCGCCACAAACAAAAAATGTTTTCTAGAGAACCACCTTGGAGAAAGACAAAGGGCGGGTGATTTTTCACGCTCTCATCCTACGCCTTTTCAGCGTTTGATATACTCTTTTAAAAGTAACAGGGCGCGCTTCGGTTACGCATAACCTAGTAGTTAAAGGGGCCGTGCAACGGTTTTTGAACTTGAAATAAATAGCGATTAGAATTGATCCTCAACTTTCATAACCTAGGAAACACAAATTTAAACTTCTCTACAATAATGACCGTTCCAGAAAAACAAATAGAGAAAAGACGAACTGCGTTTACCCTCTCAGCTCGCAGCCAGAATAAGTGGCCACATATTATCGCGCCAATTATGTGCCTTTCAAGGCCGGTTCCCACATGCACGTGTCGTCAGCTAATTATCGTCTGCCATGAGCAACAGTTTGGCGGTGCGATACAAATCCGGTGAACGCTCCCGTCAGCACTGTGCTTACAGCGCGCCGCTGTATGTGTGAACAGGCCTTAATGTTCATCATATCCAAGCGCTGGGGTTGGCGAAGCCCAGTACACGTGCTGAGATTCACACATTGTAAAGACACGGTCCCACTGCTAATACATCATATAAAAGACATAAGCTAGGATGAGGGAGTTAACAGAATGAAAAATATAGGATCCTCGATCGGTACCACCTGTGTAGGCACAACCAATTTAAAGCAAAAGTAAATCTTTAAAAAAATGTGGGTGATGGAGTTCACCAGATATAAGTCTGCAGAATAAATGCAAATTGAAGGAATGGAAATAGATTTAAAAAAAAAAATTGGCGGAAGAAAAAGTTGCAGAAACCGCCACCAAGGGAAAGGCCTAATCAGCGGGTAGATTTATTTTGTTCCTTTTTTCCCCACATTTCTTTCGATACCTACACTGAAAACCTAAAATTCACATTACACAAAAAACCACAGACACACACAAGGACACAAAAAGCCAAAGGCTAAAGGAACACAATGTTAAAGCCTATACAATAAAAAGGTGAATGGGATTGAAGGAAGCAAAATGCTAAGGTCTTGATTCTTCTCTCTTTTCTCTTTCCTTTTTTTTCTTCTCTTCCTTTCTTGTTCCCCCTTCTCTTCAGTGTTGTGGTTGTGTGAAGCTCGGTCTTACTTCAATAACTTGCCTAGGCACTTCTCGTTGGACTTTTTCCCCGAAGAAAAACAATGTCATTATTGCCCCCCCCCCTTCTTCCTTCACCTAGGATGAAAAGTCTTCCTTTTCTTAAAACCTTTAAGTGTTTGAAACAGTTTTCTTTTCCGGGATATTTTTTCCCTGTCTATGTCACATGTATACATTTTCTCTTATGCATTGTATAAGCAAAGAAAGACATCTTACTTTTTTATATAGAACGGAATAGGTTGTTTCTTTTTTTTTTCTTATCTTCTCTTTGTTGATTCTCATAGAAATGTAATTTCAAACTAATCAAATTTCCATATTGTGTATAGCTCAGTGTTCGCTTCCATAATACTTAAAGTGTATCATAGAGTAAACTGTTTATCTGTTTCCTTTTTGATAGACACTTTGATATAGACGTTTTCATTTCATCACTCTTAATTATTGGTTACTTGGCTTCCCCTGTATTCCTCTTTTTCTCCTTCTTCCCCCCCTTTTTTTAACATTTGATTTGTCCTTTCTCTTTTTCTCCCCTTCTCTTTTTTATTTTTTTTTATTTTTCGAGATTTTAGTCAACGGTCGTTTTTCTTTCCTTTTTTATCCTGTCTGATCTGGGCTACCCGACCGTATGATCAGGCGGGTGCTGACACATCCCAGGGCCGTGCCTAGCTCCCAGTGGGGCTCTCTTGTCACCCACCAGCCTCAGACTCTTCCCCTTCTCGTTGTTATCTTTTTCTTTGGGGGTCTTTTTGGAACTTTGGATCTTAGTCTTTGCTTGGCTTTTCGTTCTTGGGGTAAAGGGGGATCCTGGCCCCCTCTCCCATAATAGTTGTTTGTGACCGGACAGTGGATGTTCATTTAGTCTACGGTCGTTTTGGATGTTGCTGCGTTTCCTTGACTGATCTATTTGTGGCGACCTACCCGGTTGGGGCCGGCACATCCCAGGCCTGTGCCTAGCTCCCGGATGGGAAAATTCTGTTCCCACCCCGCCACTAGATCCTTCCCCTTTCTGCCTTTGTTGCAGTTTTTGCTTCTTTCAGGGGTATTGAAGATCCTTTTGTCGATAGTCATTTTTTGATCTCACTCCTTTTGTTTTCGTTTCATTTTTGGTATAAAGGGGGGTCCTGACCCCTTCCCCCTAGCAGACGTTCATGACCGGACTTCCTCTTTCTCTTTTCCTTTTCTCTCTTTTTTTATATTTTATAGCTTGAAGTTTATTTTCATTAGTTTTACTAATGAATATATTATGTGCTTTAGTTCCCTTTTTTCATAATTGGGAGTATTTTCGAGAAAAGACAAATATATTTATTTTTACTTTATTTTATTTTCCCCCTATACCTGAACTACAAGAGGAGCCAAAGCTCTACCATCTCTGTAAGGAGTGTCATGAATTTTTCATTTCATTATTTTTTCTTTTTTTTAAATTTAAATCTGGGTTTTATATGTATGCAGTTTAGTCCTTACGTTTGCTGTGTGCGTACATTCTGAGTAAGTGTGGTTAAAATCTATTTCCAATTTTCCACATGGACATGTGGAGTCATTCGTTTTTCCAAATTTAAAGAAATAATATGAAAAGCGCCCATGGTTTGTGAAGATTGGCGTCAGAAAATATTTAGATGAAAAGTATTTTGGTATCGAGTTCACTGAGGGTACCCACAGGTAAAGAGAGGTCTCTTTGCCCCTCTCTTCCCATTGGCTATTCCAATCTGTATATTGTTTGCTCGTCAAGACTTGTTTCATATATTTCTTCGAGAGTGAACAAGTCAGTGTTTTTCCACTTATTCGTGAATCATTTGCCGGTTTATCTGCTATATCATTTCCGTTGTTCTTTGTTTGGCTCTTTACGTGGAAAAAGAAGATGCCTTGCCTTTTTATTTCTTTTAGTATTTCTTTTATGCTGTTTATTTTAACATTATTATTTGCTGGATTTGCTATTGCTTGCAATGATGACATACTGTCTGAAATTATTTAAATCCTACATCCTTCCTTGAGTGTGTTGATATATAAAAAAGCTCGCTTTATTGCAGATACTTCAGCATCATATATGGTTGCATTTTCTGGTAGTCTGAATTTTCCAAAATGAAGGATTTGTGCTGTTGGGTTCATTGCTGCATAGATGGATCGGTCAGCAATAAAACAGTAGGAGTTACTGTTTTATTGCTGACTGATCCACCTGTATATATTTCTATGTGTAAGTTTAAGTTTACTTTTTCATCGTTAAGAACTGTAAAAGAATAGCACATTTGTTTAGATGGGTGAATTGCTTTCATGTCGGTCTGGTATTCCAATTCTTGTGTTGTAATGAGTTTTCCGGTGATTATCTGTTCCCTTTTTATATGGAAAAGGTTGAATATGACTATTTATTTTTTTAGTACTAAATTAGTTGGTATGAGATTTGCTAATATATTTAGAATATTGCTAACCATGGGGAGGTTTTTGTTATCTTAAGAATTGGTATTCTCGGTATTGCTATTTTATTTTTCTCTTTTGATGTGAGTCGAACTTTTTTATAATATACTGGTCCCGCATGTTATTAATTTTTCAATAGATCTTCGGTAAAGTTTTCGAACGTTTTTGCGGTTGCATCTCCAGTTAAGGCCGGAAAAGTTTGCTAGGGCTAGAGTTACCTGAGTTATCTTTTTTAATGTATGTCAGGTATGGTATAAAAAAAGAAGAGACTGCTGTCAAAAGTAACTCCAAGTATTTTCAATTCCTTTACATTTCTAATAGTGTTATCTTCTAGTTTTACTGTTGGTAGTTTCTTTTGGTAATTTGGTCCTAACAGTAAAAACTGTGATTTCTGAGTTTTAAACCTTATCTTGTTACTTATACTCCATTTATTAATTTTATATATGATTTGTTTTGTTAAAATTCCATTTCTCTTGTTATTCCTGTCACTAGAATCGATGAGTCATCTGCAAATGCTTGTATGTGTGTTTTTACCGGAAAGTGTTTTGTAAATTTTTAATAAGGTTGACATTATTAGGTTCCACATCAGTTACCCTGAGGGTATCCCGATCACCTTGTCTTTGTGATGTTTTTTTGCAGTTAGATTGTACTCTAGCGATCTATCTTTCAAAACTTCCTCTAGGAGAAAGTATAAGTTTTTTGCCAGTTTTATTTTTTTTAAGTAAGAGAAAAGCACTGATTTCCAGATTGAGTTAAACGCGTTTGAGATATCTAGAAATATGAAAATACATTTTCTTTCTTCTTTTTGGTATGTTTCTGTTTTTCTTTGAAATACTACAATGCCATCGTAGAGTATTTACCATGTGTAAATACGTACTGTACTTAGTGAAGTAATTGGTTGTGGTATAGGAAGTAGTAAATTCTGTTATTAAGAAGTTTTTTCCAAAATTTTCCCGAATATGAATGAGATACATTTGGCTCTATAGTTTCTTCGTTCAATAATATATTGTTCTTTCTTTGGTAGCAAGTGATTTTTTTCAGATGTATTGATAGAATCTGTGTTCAAACTTATTTTTAAGACTAGTATGGGATGGTTCTTCAATATTGATTTTACAATGGATGCTTTGAGCTGGTCTGGTCCCGGAGTTGTTCGTGGGGCCAGTTGATTTACCATTATCTCTTTCTCTGTGTAGGTAAACGCAAGGACATTGTTTTCTGTTTGGGTTTCTTCTAGACTAGTTATGATGGTTTTTTGGTGTTCTGTATATTCTTTTGGTTGATCCTCTGGAAAGTGGTACTGTAAAATTAGGTTTATCAATTCTTCTAGTGATTTTGATTCATGTCCATCTAGGTTATTGTTGGGTGGAATAACCACTGTATGTTTTGTTTTATTTAACGCCATTTTGTATGGTAGGCTGGATACATTACTTCTCGTAACTTCAGTGCAAACATTGTGCCAATACGATTCTTTAGCTTCTTTTATATGTTTCTTGTATTGATTAAGTGCATTTTTGTACCTTACTTTGTGGACATTTCTTGTAGTATTCGAGCACTTTTGATATCTTTTGCGTAACGCTCTTATTTTTTTCCTTTCTGTTTCTAGCTCTTTAGTCCACCAAATAAGGCTTTTCAAGTTGTTCTTAACTTTCTTAGATAATATATTTATGAAACGGTTAATTTTTTTATATAGGTGATCTAGTTACGCTAGTTGTGTTTTAGTTTTAATTGGTATTTTTAGGTGAAACCATTCATGGATTATTTTTAATGTATTCAATTAGTTTTATTTCCCCTTTAGCTGTTAACCTTTCTGTTGATACTGTTTGGTCTGAGTAGCAAGAAGTTAAGATATATTTGTGGTCGCTTTCGATATGCAGGTCTAGTATTTCCCATTTATTTATTTCACGAAAGAGTAATGCGTTTGTTAATGTGAGATCTTTGTAGCTTCAACCGGTATTTGACAGGTAAGTAGGTCTTTGGTCTTTTTCGTTTAAGATGTAGAGTCCATTATTTATTATAAATTGAGCTAGTTTGTCTGCCGGTACATCTCAGAGATCTCTTCCCCATGCTTGATGTTTTGCATTTAAATCCTCTAAGATGGTTGTTGGGATGCGTTTATCAATAAGATGTTTTCTAGTTTATCTAAGGTTTGTTCTATGTCGTCTTTTGGTGGTTTGTAGACGCTTATTATTCTGAAAGTAATACGTTTGGCTGTTATTTTTAAGAAGACTACATCTCTAGTAATTTGTTCTGGAAAGATATACCAGTTTTTCTCTCTAATAATCATTGCCACTCTTAGTTTGTCCTTGTTTCGAATCACAATGTATGTTAGATTAAATCCTATTATTTTTGTTTTTATGATATTATGGTTCTTGTAAGGCTATTATGTTCGGTTAAGTTTTGTTTATTGTTATTTTTAAATGTTCTATTGCTGAGTAAGAATGATTTGTATTAATCAGTAAACGTTTTAATGAATCAGCCATGCGTGTTGTTGGAAAAAAAAAACTTTCTGGGGTTCTACTTTAATGGTAGGTAATTTTGTTTCGCAACCTCTCCACTAGAGAGAGGTAGCTAGGGCATTGTGGCCAGGTCGCTGAGTGGCCCAAGTTACTTTTGGCGTTGGCGGTGTTCTCCGAGCAGCTCAAGCAGTAACTCTGTCTCCCTTCGCACTCGTCCCCTTTGTGCCCTTTCCTACAGTCATGGCATCGAGGGGAAACTGTACATCTCGTCGATATGTGGCCGAAACGACAGCATGTTTAACAGAAATGAACGGGTAGGTTCTCTTCGAAAGCGCATGAAGCAAATTTTAGGAAGATCTTACCTTTCTTTTCTTTCTATCAAAGAATACTGCGGGGCTCAGCTCGACAATGATAATGGCCAGGCCGTTCTTGCTTTGAAATGTTCTCACAGTTGGGATTTCCTCAACTGTTCCAGAATGTTGGTTTTGTTCAATAAGCTTTCCCTTCAGTTGTTCTGGGTCAGTATTGATGATACCCCTTATCCTTATTTGTGGGTTTCTTGTAAAATGCCTTTTTGCCTTGAGATCGTTTTGTAGTTGTCTTGTTTTCTTGATTACTTTTTCTAAGTTGGAAATTCCATCCTTGGAGGGGCTCAGTACCAACGCTCCTCCCTTGATGGGCCGGAACTCAGGATATGTGAGTCCCATCCCCTCTGGGAGGACCGCTGATTTCAAGGTTGTGATCACCTGTGACAGTTTCTTCCCCTTCTGTGGACTCTTCGGAAAAATAAGAAGTGCTGCCATCTCAGGCTCGCTCCTTCTGCTTTTTGGTGTTTCTGACACCTTTCCTTTGGTTTTCGGGCTTGACACGTTTTTGGTATTTTGTTGGAGAGCGTCAGCATAGCTCCGGGTCGGCTGGAGAGCTTGCTTGTCAAGCCTTCCCCGGTGGTATTCCTTCCGCCGGATCAACTGGACAGCGACGTTTGTAAAATTATGTATACTTAATGTAAGTGCTTTAAGTTATTCTGGGGGCGACTGCCGTCATGTAATCCAACTGGGCCGTCCACAACCGGGCCCGGAAATTTTCCCCAGGGGAACCCTCCCGTACTTCAGCGGGGGCCAGCCCCAACGAATCACCCGTGGCGTTGGGCCCTTATGTGCCTTGCGTTTCTAGTAGTTGCATTGTTTCATTTGTTTCGCCTTGTTTCGCCTTGTATCAGTTTCTTTTTGTTTGAGTCCTCTGCTGTTACCGACTCTTCTCTTCTTTTGGCTTTTGCGTTTCTCTTCTTCTCTTTCTTTTTCTTCCGCTTTACATTCTCCATTGAGTCATTTAGAGGCTCTGAAGAGCTGCGTCAACTTCATTTTCCTCTCCGTTAGCTTTCCTCGAAGGAGACCTCGAATAATCTTGAGAGCTTGACCTCTCTCGAGGTCCCATCATCACTGTCTAATGTCGGATGAATTCCAAGAGGTACACCCGGTCGGCTTTATTTTCCCCCCATAGACCCTATATTAAGAACAGGGTATACCGTAGCTGCCCCCTCCGGGTGACTACACTCTTAAAATTCTAATAGAATGTTCCTCTCATTAGTATTTGCTCTTGGCGAAAAATGTAAACGTTCTATCTATAACCGTTATGAAGTTGTGAGTGGTCAAAGTTAGCGTCTGCCAACTTTTTCAGCCCGGCGCCATCTTCGGTATTTTGTTTTGCTTTTAACTAAGAAAATATCGGTCGTGTGGGTTTCAAATTTTACAAGAAGGTTTACTATGGCAGTTCTAAACTACCACATAAATTTCAGGGGTTTGGGCAGAAAACTTAAAACGTTATGGCCGAAAGTCGTTTTCGATTGCGCGATCCCCGAACAAAGGTAACTGAAGGGGCCTTTGGGGCTAGCCCCCGCCGGCGCTCGGTTCTTAGTTTTCAGAGGGTGTAAGTGTTCGAACTCGTTTGTTTCTTGTTTTAGGAGTGTTTAAACATATGTGTGAGATCTTTTAGACCTGTATCAAAACTATTTCCCGCTTAAAACATAAAAAAAGACAAGGAAGAACTTACGGCTGTGCTGTTTTGTCGATACAAAAGACAACAACAAAGACAAAATAGATGGAGGAGACTTAAAAGAAAAGGAAATTAAACCAAGAAAAAGAGAATAGTATTGCTAATAAATAATTTTAAAAAACCACCCCCAACATCTACTGTTCACCGTGTTCGGCGCAAACTCATCAACGGCGTTTAATTATTAAAAAAAAATTTGTTTGAAACACATAAAACGTGCACCCCTGAAAAAACCGCGCATGTGTCCGCTGTACAAAAGAAGCGAAAGCCTATCTAGTTTGTTAGAGGCATGCATGCGTTTGAACAATTGGTTAAGTATGATAATAGATATATTAGTGCGCTTGGAACCACTTTACAGAAAATACATAAGTACGCGTATACTAAATACATATTTTAAAACACTTTTCCTATTTGCATATCCCTTCCCCTGTACATGTTGCTTGCTGGATAAAACAATTACTCAAATTTAACTCCCTTCTCCCCATTTATTCTCTGTAGTCTACTGTCGGTGCGGTCTTGGCTTTGCGGGTCGTTGTTTCTGCTTACTTTCTGAAAAGTGAAATAATGTTAGGGTCGAATATCCCGCGGTTTCCTTGATGGGTGGTGCTTCGGGCTTGTTGACAATGATGAATAGTTGTTGTTTTCATGTTACTTGCTGGGGTAAAGATTTCTACTGTTGAATTCAGAGCGGCTTGCTTGATGTTTGGCAGTGTTATCGAGCTTGGCGGAAGTTAGGTCTTGATTTCAGGCTACTTGAGTGAGTGTACAATTTTGTGTTCGAATTCCGGGTAGCTGGCTGGCGTCCGCAGACACTGTCTGAGCTCTTCCTTGCATCAAGGTCCTGTGACATTGGTCATGTCATGTATTCGATAACTCATTGTCGTCACCAACGAAAGCCTGTCCTCCTGTCACACGATCCCGGTGGCCATAAACGGCAAATGTGCTAAGGTCTCTCGCCGAAAGATGCCTCCGTTCTCCGGACTGAGGCACCTTTCGGAGGCTGGGCAATGTGTGCTACGTGACCATCATCATCATCATCATCATCGTTTTGGTTTGTTTGTTTTCTTTTGAACTTGTGTTCTTTAGCGTTATGTATTAGAATAAAACAACACTGTTTTCCTAAAATGGACCGATTACTCGCGTGAAACGCGTAATCATTCGCGACACATTGATTGTCTTGTTTTAGTTTAGTAAATTGTATTTGGTTGCCTTATCTTACAAATTTAGAAGAAAATACTTGTTTATCTTGTTTGGTCACCAGATTATGAGTAAAATCATCATAATTTTTTTTTTTGCTATTAGCCGTAGGATAGATGCCTGTAAGCACCTGTAAGTTCCTGTCTGTACCCTGTATTGGGTGCGTTCGATTTCCCTGCGTCAGCCTGAACTGGTGCAAAAACGTGCAGTGCGGTGACAGTGGTCTACCAAGACTGGACTTGGGCCACTTCCTGGAGCCCGCTGCCTTTACTGAAGCACGGCTGCTCGATCCCCTTTTCGTGACTGAAGTGAGCGATGACTCCGATGACACCGCCAGGTCGTTTCCATCTGAATTGCCCGCGGGAGGTCACCTCGGCTCGATGGCTGACTCGCTTAGCCCTCTCCCGAACCTTCGAGACACGGGCAACGGTGCTCGCGATGTTCAGAAGACCGCGTCGTCCACCGCTTGCACATATCATCTCATAATCACCATCACTAGTCTCGGTACCGCGAGCCTCCATGGCTGTTTCTGCGGTGCCGCGGCTCTACGGAGCTAAATAAAGATGATGCTGATTATTATTATTATTATTATTTTTAGTAGTAGTAGTAGTAGTATAAATGCAATGTGGGGTGATAGATAAGTATCACATCGCATTTCGTATAAACATGCGATTGGCACTACCAACACCTACATCATTGACACGGGAACACTTCTGCTATTGCCGTGGAGATTTTCCATTTATACCACTTCTATGCGGAAGCTAATTGGACCGCCATTCAAGAGCTTGGTTATGTTAATGATCAGCTTCGCGCAATGACTGGTGTGGTTAAAGAGGGCATGGCGAAGTATACACTCTAAAAAATGCCTGCGCGTCCACTTACCCGCAAAACACTTGAAGAGCCAATCTCAGCAATCTACAAAATCAGCTCAGCTAACGATTGAGGCGAAACATCTGTTTAGACCTCAAAATTAATTCTGCGTTGTAGCCTTACGCAATGCAAGCATGACGCTTTGCATTGCGTAAAGCCACAGCGCAGACTTAATTCTTAGGTGTAAACGAAAGGTCCGCCTCATCATTCGCTGAGCTGATTTCCTATATCGCAGAGATTGGCTCTTTGGGTCTTTTGCGGGTAAATAGACAAGCAGGCATTTTTTAGAGTGTATACCTTAAAAAAAAAAAAGGTCTCACAACAAAAGTACATTTCGTGGTTTTCGGCAGGGCTGGTGAAGAGCCCAAAAATGAAGAATTACGCTCACAGAATGTATGCTAAGAAGAGGGATGTTTTCTTGGTACGAGGAGTTTAGTCGATTAAGGAAACACGTCAAGGCTCTGCTCAAGGTGGATCGGCGCAGAGGCACAGACAATGTGGAGGCTAGTCTCTGGCGGAATCCGAAGGAAGTTTGGCGCTACATAAATGGCAGGCCAGGATAAAAAGAAAACTCCAGAACAACGTTACTTCAAAGCGAGCGATTGATAACAGCTCCAGTGAATATCGCAAACACGTTTGCAGCTAATTTTAGTTCCGTTTACAAATGCTACCGTAAGCGGGACTGTCCTGATGAAAGGGAAAATCTCCCCCGATGTCTTTTTTAGGGTCGATATTACGTTGTCAGATGCTATGGTTGCCATAAAGAAGCTCAATAATTCAGTGTCGGTGGGTCATGTCAATATTCCTGGTCCCATTGTTAGAGCCTACGTGGAGTTATTCGCACCTACCCTGGCAACTGTCTTGAATAGGTCAGTAAGGTCTGGTGTATTTCCAGAGTTATGGAAAATATCTAACGTTGTACCTGTGTATAAATCTGGGAAAAAATCAGAGGCCTCGAACTACCGACCTGTGTCGTTACTTTGTGTATTCTCGAAGGTTTTTGAAACTGTGGTGCACATATGTATGTCTTACTTTTTAAAAACATCATTGTCGTATGTCAGCACGGCTGTACACTCTTAATCTGGGGCCGGCAAACGTCACGTTCAACGTTTTCAGGACTTAGCCGCGAACTGATCCGGCCCCGTCAAAGTTGCCGTGTACAACGTCACGGCTGCTGTTCGCCCCTTCCCTCTTTGATGGTGTGAATGGCTATATAGGTGGCTCCGTAGGCGGCCCTGTAATTTTTGGCGGCCCGTTTGTGCAGGGCCGGCAAAAACGGGCCGGCTATGCGCGTAATAGCGGGAAAAAAGACTCTGCTCTCCGCTAGATGGCGGCAGTTGCGGCCACCCAGCGTGCCCCGCGGGCACAGCCAGCGCATTTCTCTTCTCGCTGTGCGAGGACGACGAATTTTGAACGTACGAAGTACGAATCTAATCGGAAGCATCTGCGGGTGACGTTTGTTTTCTTATTATGGTGATGGAAGCCTATGTTAGAGTGTGCGCCGAAGCCGCGGAACAGTGAGTTAGTTCTTCAGGATGGTCACGCCGAAGGATATCAAAGGCGGGCGGTGTAACCATGACGGAACATGTGAATTCGATGGCTTCACACGGCCCGCTGATCTGGCGGCACGACCAGCACGCTCACCACTTCTGGGCCAACTTGGCTGGTGCTATTACTGCGGGCACAGTCCTCTTCAGCACAACCGACTGGGTAATTATGTAGCTCACTGGCTAATAACGGAATAGAGTCAAGTGTTGAAAGAGTTCCTAACTAGTAACTTTTGTTCTCGTTAACAGAGGACATCTTGGACCTTTTCCTGGATGATGCAGGTATCTATACACCATATTTTTGTATTCTAAGAAGCACGTTTGAAATCACCTCTTTTCATATTATTCGGATACCGGCTGGCGTCGCCGGTGGAAAGCGGAAAAGAGGTTTACTTCATTTCACCTTAGCATGGACTTACCACAACGGCTACAAGCGCGGACTCTTCGCGTCTGACGCCGGCTCGGATGCGCACAAGTACTCGTGGAGGGTGACAATTTTTAAAGTTATCGGGTCACAGTCGCAGGCCTTACGGTTTGCCTATGGTAAGCTGAGGCAGATAAAGCTAGCCGGTTATGCCTCAACGGTGGACACCAGCATTTTCCTGCGACAAGGTGTAAATAGTTTATAGGGGGTGCTTTTTTCTTGCCGAAGTGTCCGCCGATAGAGCACGGCGTATACGGCGCACTCATCAGCTTGCCGTCCGAGGTATATAGTCGTGCGTCACGGCCGGCGTCGACGATCGCGTTGAGCAAAGGAGGACGGCCACACAAGGAACATTTATATTAAAATTGATGATGAATGTAACAGCTACAATACACTAAGTTTGTCCTTGTGCGTGCACCCTTCTTTGCTCACGCGACCGTCGACGTCGGCCGAAACGTTCTTTCTGTGTGAATGAGCCTTCAGGGGAGACTCGCGTCCCTGCGCTAGACGTCCAAGCGTGACATGTGAGGACAGTCTCCGCCCACCGCGTCGCAGCCTACGAAGTACCGCTGTCCGCAGTGAAGGGGTGCCATACTGATTGCTTTAAAGCATGTCGAGCTTTAATCGGTACGCGCTCGGAAGCGAGAAAGACAGGCAGGCGTTCTACGCACGCCCGAGCAAAGAGAATATACTCGGGTGGCTGTGTCTCGAGATGGCTTCTTCCAGCTGTCGCTGTCCACCATCTTACGCAGAAATCTTACCAATTTTAATGCGATATTATGCGATATCATTTAGATACTTCACGCACTTTTCGTCTATCTATGTATCTATCTATCTGGCTATCTAACCTCTTACACCGCGGGTCGATAAATAAATAAAAAAGACCGGCGCCGGCTGGGATTCGAACCGTTGACCCTTTGATCAGCAGGCAGACGCGCTAACCACAGAGCTATGAAGGCAGTCATTCAACGCACTCTAAACGGTTGTTTATATCTTTACCATAGGACGCGCTTTACAGCGCTGTCACAGCTACCGGTGCGCGCGTGTTCCATGCACGAGGGCTCATTCCGCTCTCGTGAGCTGAGCACGGCCGCTAGCTCACCCTCTCCCGCGCTCGTGAGAGGGTGATGTAGCGGCCGTGCTCAGCCTCACGAGAGCGGAATGAGCCTCGTGCATGGAACCGCGCGCACCGGTAGCTGTGACAGCGCTGTAAAGCGCGTCCTATGATAAAGATATAAACTAACCGTTTAGAGTACCGTTGGTTGAGACTAGCTGAGACGCCAGAAAGTCTGGTCGGTACCATTTTGAGTGTTTGTGCGTATGGCGCGTGCTTTGCTCGCCTTCCTAAGTGACACAAACGCACGTGCTGGGCTGCGGAGATCGTGCGCAGGGCTGTGAAAGTGTCAACAAATTTAGAATCGCCTCAAGAGTGGGCTGGCGTATCTAGAGTGTGCCGGCCACCTGACGAACGCGCATAACTCCGCACCGTTTGATGCTATTCGCATTAACGTAGATAATCATTCCCAAAGGATGGGTTCTGCTGATTTTTTTATAAGTTTGTGCTCATGATGTAACGAAGTATACATGTTAGATCTTATTTCAGTCACAAAGTTAGGGTCGAACTTAAATTATTGATAAAAAAAATTGTGTTGGTGCAACTGCGCGAACCGCAAGTTGCACACGTTTTTGTCCTCATGTTATTAGAAATTGAAACGTCTAAGGCGGAAACTAACCTTTTCCAACTTATCGGAGGTAGCATGCCTCGCTCCTTTCCATTTCTCTACATCTTGAGTAATGCAGTATAACGTTTTGGTGACACTCTAAGAATAAGCTTTTATTAGGCTAACTGAATTTAGGAAATGTATTGTATTAAACAATATTTTTGAAAAAAGTCGAACTATCTGTTTTACAATATTTGACGCAGTTTAGCAAGGTGTTTACCCTGACCTGACCATACTTTTAAATTTAGTAATTACAGAAAGTTAATTATTCAAAATCTTTGACACCATAATTATCCAAACGTCAAATTTTATGAATTTTCATATTAAACAAAAATAGCTGTTTATGTGCGACGTGTAGTTTTTGAGCAAACAATTTAGTCGGTGTTTCATGACCAGCCTGTATGATATAACCATGAACCTGTAGATCCTGGCAAGTGGACAGCCTCAGCTCCCCTTCCTGGTGGCGTCGAAATTTACTGGTTTGTTCCCACTCTGCAAACTGCCACCAAAGCTCTATTCATATGACGTCAGACTGCTTTTTAATGTCCAGTAACTAAACACAAGCATGGCCGCCGAGAGCAAATGCGGTTATCTAATTGGCGAATTTGTTTTCGCTTATTTTGTTTTCCGCAGAGCTCACGAATAAACGTTTTGTTAGCGGCCATGTTTGTGGCCGATGACTCAACATCTGTATAGACTCTAACATCCAGCAAGCTACTTTCTAAAAAACCAGCTGTTTGCTAAATTTTAAAACGTAATTAAGATACAAGACATGTTCTCTCTCCCTTATTATCTTATAATAAAATGCTGAAAATTCTTAATCGCAGCAGCATCATGCCTTGACGACAGAGGCAACTGGCCTTCGGACGTGCCGCGGACACCCGTCTTGTGGCACGAAGCTCCGGCAGACTGCAACACACTTGGCTCGGAGAGCGCACCTGCAACTGCGGCGGGTCCTAGTTCACCAAGTGTGTCAACTGAAAGCAACGGCCATGCTTCCACCAATAGTTTCAGCAAGTGACACAAGTTTTCATATACTTTTCTATTTTATTGTTTGAATGTGGTATTTATTACAACAAAGCACCACCTGTATCTTCAGCTGTGCATCTAATTTAAACAAATAAATGGATTGTTTACCTGCGGACCCACTGTTCTTTCAAATGTTTAGAATCCATCGGCCTTGCCCTTGAAACAATTCCTGTATATTTACTTTCCCCTAGAGCACTCGGGAAGTGAATCGCTAAAGTATACAAATTGAGCTTGGTAATGATTTTCCAATATATTTTGCGACTCAAAAATAAAGTTGCGACGTGACTATGTGCATGACGTCTTACAAGAAGACGTCAGGCTCAGTGCCACGTCACAGCTTCATTTTTACGGTGAAATTTTCCTGTACTTCTCATTTGCCTGGCTTTCTTCGTGCATCACAGTCCTGGACCCTCCGAGATACTCTGCGGGGAAGTAGACGACGGGACATTTTTATAGCCAGCCAGCAGAAAACAGGCCAGCTAGAAAACAGGCCAGCTAGAAAACGGGCCACCTAGTACACAGGCCAGCTAGAAAACGGGCCAGCTAAAAAACGGGCCGGCAAGATCCAACTTGTCACGGCAAATTTTGGGGCCACCTAAAAAGGGACGGCAAACGGGCTGGCAATTTTAGGTGGCCCCAAAATTTGCCGTGACAAGTTGGATCTCATTTGTCACGGCTATAGGTGGCTCCCTAGGTGGCCACAGATTAAGAGTGTGAGCTGAATCGGTCCTGACAGTAACTAATTTACCGTGTTTTATGAATATCGCTGTACCCATTGTGAGTAAGCGTAGTCAGCTTGATGTAATTTATTTTGACCTGAGCAAGACATTCGATTTAGTAGACCATATTCTTCTCATGAACAAACTACAGCGAATGGGAGTGAAAGGATCAATGCTTGCTTGTATCAAGCGTAATACGTCGCCTGGTATTGACGCCATTCGTGTTTTCGATTTTTTGTCGGAATTTTTATGTTATTCAATATGTCTCACTGTTCATGTGAAATGCTTTTATTTCTTCAGGCAGTTATCCTTCGGACCTAAAAACCGCGCTCCTTAAACCGCTTTACAAAGGAGGAACAGCGCGTAAGTTAGACAACTACCACCCCATTTCGATATTACCATATGTATACTACCATATGATTCGATGCGCTTTGATCGCATTCGTGTAAACCCAGCCGATGATGTATGGGCAGTGTGATAGCGGCACTGGGGTTCCTCTATTCCTGTCACCGGAGCGATTGGATACGAGCCACTGCCCGAATGTTCGCCAAAACGTCGATTGTCACGAGCCCAAGTCGAGCGCACACGCTTTGCTTTTGTTCCATCTATGAGCGCATCATAGGCTGCATTTACATGGATGCGACCGTAGCGCATCGGATCGAGATTTGACTATTTTGATAGGTAGTAGATGGGTAGGAGAGGAAGAAGTAAAGAGACAGGTGTGTGTGATCGATCCCTGCTTGATTCGACGCGCTACGATCGCGTTCATGTAAACCTAGCCATAGCCCAGCTCGAGAATCGGACTCCCAATCTGGGAGAGAAAGAGCGCTTCAGGCAACACACTCAGCGCGCGAGGGGCGGTTTTAGAAACGCCCTGCAGGCGCCCTGCCTTGACGGAGCCCGTGAACGTGGCCATGTGGTCGCGTTACGCTCATCGCGAGCATGGCCTCCGAGATTCTTGGTGTGCAAAGAAAGCCCTTCTCCGGCCCTTCCAAAAGCTCGGTATCCAAGCAAAACGAGCGTATAGCACAGCTTCTGCAGTACTTCACAAGGCGGTGTCCATTCAGCAGAGCCATCATCAGCATCCCGAAGGTCAAGTATGTGCACAAGGCATCTCAAAGGTGGCGTATGTGCATTTCAAAAACACCAAGAAAAACATGAGGAAAAGAAAAGTAACAAGGCATCCAAATACCTAATATACCACCTATGATCCGTTTCGCATTAAGTTCGACCGCAGCCTACGCTACGTTCCGATGAAACTAGTCAAGCAGCGCCAAAAGTGCATTGTCGCGACGCTTATCGTCTTTGGGAGGAGATCGAACAGTCACGCCTCTGGTGGCATGCTTCAGCTGTGGGGACAACAAAGCGAATTTTCTTGTTTGTTTTTGATCAGCGATATCGATGGTGACGATTCGAATGGCCGCTCCTCGTGCAACCAAAGCACTGGTAAGAGTGAAGCGCTCGTGTCCAGACCGTGCACGGCGAGGTTCAATTTCTTTGTTATTCTGTGTTTGTAAACACCGGGCTGTGAGGACAACAAGCTCGATAAAGCTCCCCTATAGTTCGATCCCCTGCCCAATCACCAACTAAACCAATCCCGGTCAGTGAAGGCGCAAAATTCGTTCCATGCAGCTATTGTTTAAATTTTTTTTTATTAATTTAAACACATTATGGGAAACTATAAGTTTCTCGAGGCGCATATCACATGAGCGAATGTCGTTTTAGAGAACAGCGGTCATTTGAGCGAATCAACGTTTTAGCGAATACCTTTGGCGCGTGTTAACCCAACCGCCCCTGGGTTCACGCCGCTTCGCGGCGACAGCCTCTGACGGCTCATTACGCAAATGTTAACCTGTAGCTGGCCCACCCGTAAAACGCCTCTGCGCGGCGGCCGACCATTTGCTAAAGCGTCTTTTGATGAAAAGTTTGCGTCCGCTAAAACATCGTTCGACCAACTGAGTGCCCCCCGACTGGGGTTTTGTAACCTGCAAGCTTTACTTGCACTGGAGCTCTTGAAAGCTTACGTCGGATTCTCCACGGGGCCCTAAGAACGCTGGAACAACCATTTTGTGCTCATTCCAATTGAGCTGTTACGTGACTGCAGCAAAGTGGGTAGTATGGCCTTGAAAAAGGACATCTGCATTTATCAACGCTGCAACCAATGGCTTATGTCGGCAACTGTTATTTTTGTCGAAATAAAAAACAAGAGTAAAGTAACGTCGTACACACCGCGAACGTTGTACGCGTCTTTCATTCTCAAATTGCGGTGCGCCACAAAATTCGCCAGCATCACTGTCAGCAGCGGTATCTATCGGAGGTGAGTGGAAGAAAACCCGGAGACCATTCTGTCTACTTCCTCGAACGAGTGATACGGACAGGGATCACCGATAATTCTGGGTACCTTTTTATCTTAATTTGCTCTTGTATATGGGGTAAACAGTAATCATGAGGTTTTTTTTGCATGGTGTGTTTGAGATCTTAACCAGTGAGTGTCCTTTTCTTCTAAACCCCTCCTTCACCAGGCCATAGGGGCAGTCTGGTCATTGCAATGTAATTATACTATCTGGGATCTCTAACGTATAGCTTGCGGTTACCTCTATTGAACCACAGAAACGCCCAGGAGAAAAGAAAACACGACCTTACCATCCTGGCCATGGGCGACGCTCATGCCTTAGCCCCGCGCGTGAGTTTAGCCTCCCTTTAGATTTGGTGTCTCGTCTGACCCCCGTCAGATTCGAAATAAGATACCTTTCTGTACCAGGAGGTGGTACGCGCCTCGTCGAGGGCGGTGTTCGCAGATGCACGATTTGAGCAGTGGCGTGCAATCGCGTCGGTGTTTGTATTGTTGTGAGCGTTGAAAGAACGCTCGTGTGGGCTAAAGAGCGCTGTTAGCGGTGCCCCGACGCCTTCATTTGTGCGTCAGCTGCTCGACAGCCGGAGGCCAAAGAAGAGGTGGACAAAGCGGGGGCCCTGACGTGTCCGCGCGAGCACGCGAGCCACGTTGAGAGCAAGCCGCCGTTCGATCCGCCCAGAGATCTCCAGCGCCGGCAGCGACAGGACGTTCCCGCTCCCGTCTGTCACCCGTCGCCGTCGCTGAGGCCCGCCGCTGATCATGGCTCAGGAGATCAACGAGGAGCTCGGCAGGTGCCTGCGAGAGCGCGGGCTCATCGGCGAGGCCCTGGACGGCGTCGAGAAGAAGACAAAGCTGAAACGAGAGCAAGTGGTCTACGGTGAGTGCACCTCGCCGGAGCGCCCCGGGCCCTTAGGACCGCGGACCACCTACACCCGGCTCATCGCGTTGCTCGGATCGGTTTTCTTTGGCTGCCGGACTCTGCGCGTGCGCGTTTGCTGTATTATTCGCGCTTTGGCGTTCTGAACCGTCTACTTTCGGTCGAGGTATTTGGTAAATTTAAATCTTCCCGCTATGGTTCTCATTCCCCGCGCGCAAGTGTTCTCTTATCCCGGCGTTCGATGCGGTTTTATACGTCGCGCCTTCCACTCTGTCGGCTCAAATCTGGTCTCACTTTTATTTCTTTATTTTAGGCGGTAATCGTAATTCGCGAAACACGGTTACTAACTAGATTGCCGGCTGACTCGTAGCAAGAACATCGTATGTCGGCATAGGCGTCGGCAGGCTTTGCGGCATTGTTTTGCCTCGTCCTTTCTTCCCGATGTAGTACACACGACATGGAACTGAATAAATTCGAGTTTGGGCATTCCGGCTTACCCTCATGGAGCTTGCAGAGTCTGCTGCAGGAGATGCAGAACAATTGTACTCTCTCAGAAATGCTTGTACCTATTATGTACAACGTGCTCCCCCTCCCTTTCCCAGCAAAAAAAAAAAAAAAATCCTGTTTTTTTTTCAGCAAAAATAAATTGAGCATCGCCGAACGCTCATTCTCCGTCCAAATGTAGCCAGATGCCAAAGTTTCGGAACTAAAGGCTGTACCGCATGTAAACGACTTGGCGAGTGACGAGACGAGCGACGGCCACGAGAGTCAGCGACAAACGACGGTAATTTCTCCACTGTCGCTCGTCGCGTTCGCTCGGTTTTCGGATTTCTAAACACGTCGCTCATCGCTTCTGGTCGCTCCCTCCCGTCGCTCTCATGGGGTTCTCCTTGTCGCGTGACTGACCGAGCGACAGCGAAGCCGGGTCGCCGTCGCTTGTCTCGTCGCTCGCCTAATCGCCTACATGCGATTTATACTTAAAGGGGCTGTGCAACGGTTTTAACGTTGAAAGAATTGCCATACTGCATTTTTTATATTGTTCATGCAAGCCCAAGTGACCAAAAACGTGTCACCTTTCCCCGAAAAACTGCTATTCTGCTGCGTAATTGCAAGGCAAAAAACGAATTATTTGCCGATCTGCAGCGCCCGTGGCGGCTACGGGAACTAAAATGACGGCGTCTCTGGAGGTACGCGGAAGTCAACAAACCCTGTCCCCCTCCGCTGCAGCACTCGCCGTCAGCCCCGTGACGAACCGTCGCTTTGTGTCCATCGCTCACCGCGACCTTCGACGAGGCTAATCCTTTCAAAGTCGTCAATCGCGGAGGAAGCGGCTGGGGTTTCTAAAGAGAGTGCCCAATGGGAAACCACGTGAACCTCCAGACTACGTCACTCGAAAGTCGCGTGGGGAATTGAGAGGCACTGCGACCTTCGATTTGTTTCTTTTTTTTTAATAAGAACTTGCGCTCGGAAGAAAATGCGGTTTTCTGTTTTTCGTTCCATAGGTGACGCAGATTAATTTCCGCGGTTAATTGGCCAAAGTCTGAAAATGGTTGCACAGCCCCTTTAATCGTTATCTCATTCAAAACGTTATAAGCGATTTTCGGAACTTTTCGATGGAAAAACAGTGACCGTTTTCGGTCGTTTACGGATAACTGGCGCCATTCAAATCCGTGTATTCAAGAGCCAGACTTGTACGGCACCCATCACAAGTAATCACAGTACTTTTAATCGATTACTTTTTAGTAATTGTGTAATACTTTTAGTACATTTATTATGAAGAAATCGCCGGTGTAAATTACTTTTGGAAGTACTAAAAACACTTGTAACCATTCCTATTTTCCCTCCCCTTTCTAATGGCGCCCTTTCTTTCTACAAGTTTCCTCCCAAGGAATCCTCGAACCAGGTCTCCGAGAGGAGGTGGTTTACGAAAATCGGTGAACTAAGAAGACAAGTCGTTTATAATTTGGTGATTTTTATATAATAATGGAAATCACGATAGAGACAGTTTTCAGACCGGCAGAAAATCTTTCCTTTTTGAAAATCTCATGTTTTGTTTCGTTTATTTATAGATACTGCTAACCTCCTCTTGGAGGTAGTGCCAGGAGGAGTCGGTACATTTTACTGCAAAAAAACTTATAAAAAAATGAAATGTAGTGAATACCCAATAATAATATAGAAAATGCAACAAACAGTAAAACAAACCAAAACAGTCAACTTTTCACAAACAACCTTCAATCTTTTTTTATATAATTTGATTGATTACGAGTTTACCTGTACTTCGGAAAGGCTGTCCTTCTCTTCGATTTTTCGTGGGGAAAAAAAGTAAATTTAAAAGAGTTAGTACTGATATAGATACGCTATTAGCATAACTATTGTGCAAACTTCGCGTAGCTCGAACCAGTCGTGGCGTTAAATATCTTGAAGCATCAATGTAATAGTAAAAGGAACGGTTACTTTTTCTAAGTAACTCTAAATAATTTTCTTCTCAAATAATCGAATAATCCAATGGAATATTTTTAACCATGAGTGATTGTAATTGTAGTCGTTTACTTTTTTCGATTAATGTGTACATGAGTCTGGAGAGTTCAGTCGGCCGCCATTTTCCCATTGAAAATTTCAGAAAATCACTTCTACCTTTTGAATAAGATAACGGTTAGCTCTGAAACTTTGGCATCTGGTTCGGCGATACATAATGTATTTGTATGATGAAAAAAAAAAACTGCCCATTTTTGGGGCGAGACACCCTGTATACTGCCCCAACAATGCACTCGAGACGACAATCGTTGATTTTCTTTTTTCACTCGTGCGGCACCAAGGATGGTCATCCTATCGGTCACTGAGCCTCAGTGCAATAGCTTTGATCAGAGTACACTGCGTGAACCCTTAGTGCGCCATGCTGGTCCCCATTGTGCCTGGCGAAGCTGAACGAGGGATGATCGACGATCGGTGACTCGCGTGCATCGCGGGGCGGTATAGGGTGTTTTTACGTGACGCCAATCCCCATTTTGTTGAGATGTTAGCGGGACGAAACTTGCAATTTTCTGTGCGCTAGATATTTGATCGTGTAAAACGCATCCTTGGAGTTGGAATGCTCGTCTCAGACACAAGACAATCGGCTCATAACAACAAAATGGTGCCATGAACCCTGAGCCCTCTTTGTCCACGTGCGTCTGTAGATACGGTATACGCTGACGGCCATAATCGAGTCCCCAGCTCCCAAGCGCGTGCTGGCGCGCCGCCGCGTCATAACGACAAAAGTGGCTCTGCGGTCAGGGGTCGCGTTTCATTCCTGCTTCATCTGACATTGCGTGAAGCGTCTCTTCTTTGCTTGTCGGCTACAATCGAGGGTGACCTCTCTCATTCATAATCGGTGATCAAGAAGGACACCAGCTGTTTTCGCATCTCACTGCAAGACAAGCTACAATTCCGCGAGGCAAAGTACTATAGTGTCATTCTATTCTGGTACAAGAGTTTGTGATCTTTTTGGAAAATATGAAATCGCGCTTCGACGGGGGACAAAGAACTACATCCCCATCGGTGGTTTGTGAACTCCGCTTCCAAATATAAAATTGGCTGACTTTTTTGGCATTGCCCGGAAGGTGTTCTCAATGCGTAGCATTTACAAGGTCTCTTCGCGCTCCTCCTTTAGCGGGCACAGTAAGGAGGCCACCGAGGGGCACGTTGCGAGTGTTCTGTGAATATTTAAAGCCGTCACAGTGTCACGTGACGTGGTGTCATAATGTCACGTCATGGTTTCACCCGACGTCATCGTATCACTTGAGGTCACGGTGTCACCTGACGCCCCGTGACCACATGACGTCATGATGAGTGATCACGTGACTTGGCATCAGGTCGTATCACATCACGGTGTCACTGGACGCCACGTGATCACAAGACGGGACGTCAGGTCACCTCACCTGACACCATAACGTCAATGTCATTTGATTTCATGGCGTAACGTGGCGTCATGGTTTCGCGTGACGTCACAGGCAACATATGCGGAAGCAAAAGACTTTACCAGCTGGCCCTATAAATGCTCTACTTTTAAAACATCGCATCGCACGGCGCTTCATCCACGTGATCAGCGGAGAGGTTCTTGAACTCGCAAGAAATCACCCGCGCTTTACCAAGAATGCTGTCCACTCGATCCTGCAAAGCGCCCCTGCATACCTCTAAACGAGGCTCCCCGCTGAAACGAAGAGCCGATATTTCATGGACCGGCGCCCGCCTAATTACGCCAGGGCTGTCGACACCTCGCAACATATGGCCATGCACTTCGTTTGAATGCGGCTCTGCTCTCGAAGAACTGCGGCATCTTCTATCGGAAAGAGAGAGAGAGAGAGCTCATTCGTCGCAGTTTTGAAAGATTGCGCCTTGTCAAATACCTTCTGGACACTGCACGTTGCCCCAGAATTGGAAACGGCTGTTGCCTTCTCTATTTGTTCAAAAGATGGTTAGCGTGTTCCACTCAACAGAGTCGTTGTGTTCGGAGTGTTCGGTTCTACTACTCACGCCACTTTTTTCCGTCCAGGGAACTTGTGCAACGCTGCACACCGCGCGGTGCCAACTCCATTCTCAGAAAAGTAAAAATGTTGAACCCTTGTTAGGGTCGGTTACGAAAAACAATACAGAAAGATACAGTTTTATGACATTGGCGAAATCCTCAAATGATTAAACTTGGTCTAAAGTTTAAAAAGGAACACAAATTCCGCTGTCATGTCTTCGTGTGAAAAGTACGCCCTAATGCCTGCACAAGGATGTAAATTTAGTTTTAATTTTAAATTTGATATTCACTCCAATCTAACTTTTCACATGTTAGTACATTTGCAGGAATGGTTAATTACTTCTTGCAGTAATGCAGAAGGTCTTCACTGACCGCCGACTTTGTATGCTTTGTTCACTGGGCATGTTGAGAACGAGCTCACTTATGGGCTGCTAAAGCCGGCAATCTTGATGGTGTGGAGTGCACGTTGAACAAAGCTGTGGAAGCTCGCTGTCAGCACACGCGCAGCAGCCGCAGACTCAGCTGCGGAAGCTCAGCACAGAAGTTTGGAAACTCAGCAGCCGCAGAGTTAAAGGGGCCATGAAACGATTTTTCTAATTTCGCTAATTACTACTCAGGATCACTCACACGTTAATAACTGAATAAACTTGCCTTAGTTTTTTCTTTCTAAGCCATGGCAGTCGGTAAATAAATTCGAGAAATATGAGCATTGTTCATCCCATCCACTCGGAGCCAGAACAAGCGGCCACGTGGCCGGGCGCCTATCCTATGCCGCCAACGTTAATCATAGCCACGCGCTGGGGTTGGCAAAGTAGAGATCGCGTGCTAAGCTCCAGCATTGTTAGAGTTCGGCTATTCTCATCACCGCAATGGTTGGACACGGGACACTACCCGAGTGTCCGCCGAGGCATTGATTGTTACGAGCCGAAGTCGAGTGCTCACGCAGTTCTCTTGTCCAATTCATGAACCGCGCGCGACTCTCGTCAGCCGGGTGGTTTCGATACCACAATTACGTCATCAAACTTTGCGAAGGCAAGACTGAAAGGAATAGTCCATTTTATCCTCGCAATTTCACCGCGACCAAGAAGCTTCTGAATCAGGGGCGGTCCCTGCGAGTATACTTGGGCCAGAATAGACCAGTGTGCCTTAAAGTCATGAACATTCCTACCCGATATCGTTCCATGACCCATTTAATAAATACCCCATGTAGCAACCTTCTGAGTCATGAAGGCGATTTTTATGACCTGCGAAACCGCAGCGCTTTTCCATCGCATTTGCTAAAAGCGGCCGGGACCCTCGCCTGGCCGCGTCGCGCGGCTTCATGAACACGTGACGTGCATTTGATCCTCTGCTCGACAAACACTCTCACAAGAAAGGGTCTAGACTCACACCTTTTGTCCTATATCGTACATCCCAAGACTTCAGATCGACGTACGGCGCACTGGCGTCGAAATGACCGCCCAATCTTTTACGAGGGGCTTGATAACGATGCGATAGAACGTATTAAACAGCTAAAGTACATATCAAAGAAAACAGACAAAAATACTGAAATTTTGCAGTAGGGCCAAAAAACTTTTTTTTTTTGCTTTTTGTATTTTGTAACGCGTACGGTACCTTAGCTATTTTAATAAGTTGTACCACTCGGCTATCAAGCCCCCAGTCTCAAATTTTGCGTGCCAGGTTATCTCTTTGAACTGGTAGTTATGCTTAATATGAAGCACAGACGTCCCAGTGACATGTGTCTAGGGTTCCATGTTTTCGGATAAATCCGGGAAACTCCGAAAAACACCCGCCGGTAAAACTTTGGTCAAATTGAATTTATCCGATAAACTCCGAAATTCAATGTGCTAATGCTCCGCCCTCCCCCCCCCCCCCTCTCCCCTAATAAACTAAATAAAGACGGTATTTTACAATTAAGTTTGATCGGCGCACAGGGTCAATGGTACCGGGAAAATTCCACCTATGTTATCTTTCAAATCTCGGATCATTGACAAAAGGGGTCTTACCGCTTATCTCGTCAAGGTTCAGGACGACATGCCTTTGTACTTTCGGGTCACGACAAAAGCCTCTGTATTGGTTTGAAGTTTGGGCCATACTATTTGTGTTTTAAGAGGAAGGAGAGGTTGTGCTTTTGTAACACTTAAAGCTATGGACCATAGAGATTGCATAGAATTGGAAGAAGGCAGTTAAATCTTCCCTATTACATCCTTTACCACTCCACCTCGCCCGGCTGAGGGGTAGCATGGAATAGGATGGGACGAATACGTGCTTCCGAGCGCCTACCTCCAGGAGTTTATTTTTAAGGTATCGACGTTTATCGAAGCCCCACATGTGTGCAACTTTTGCCGTGGAACAAATTAGTATTGCCAATGGCAATGGCACCGACACCAAATCCAGCTGAAAAAAATAGTAATTGATATAAGCGCGTTTTCTCTTTCTTTCTTTATCTAACATACGTTTACACCCGGATATTATTTATTAATTTTTCATAGGAAACACTGCGAAGTTAAGCTTCAAATTTCGTAGAGTTTGGAATCAAACAAAGATAAACTCCTATAAACTCCGAAAAACACCCTCCGAATTTGTCGACAAATAAACTCCGAAAACACGGAATCCTACTTGTGTCGTAAGCAGACGCAAGTTTCCGTGACTTAAGGCTGGTTCACACAGACCCGTTTTCTTACGTTACGTTGCGTTGCGTTACGAAAAGTCACCGGGAAATCTGTGCTTCGTATTAAGCGTGGCTACCAATTCAAGGAGATAGCCTGGCACGCGACATTCGAGACACGAATGTTTTGGTGACGACGAGCTAGGACGGTGAGTTGCCATGGCAACCAAGGACACAAGGCTCGTCGTAACGTAACGTAAGGAGTTGAGCTCGCTTCAACTTTTCACACAGCATCGTTTTCTTACGTTACGTCTAAGTCACCGAAACATTCGTGTCTCGAATGTCACGTGCCAGGCTATCTCCTTGAATTGGTAGCCACGCTTAGTACGAACCACAGATTTCCCGGTGACTTTTCGCAACGTAACGTAAGGAAACGGGTCTGTGTGAACGAGCCTTTAACATCACGTAATAAAACGGGGCTGTGTGAACCAGTCCTTACGTCGAGAGTCACCGGTACATTTGTGCTTCATATTAAGCGTGGCAACCAACTGAAAAGTAGCTTTGCACGTGATATAAGAAGCACGGATGTCTCGGTGATTCATAACGTAACGTAAGAGAACGTAAGCAAGCGCCCCTGTGTGAATCGGCCTAAGGCCTGGTTCACACTTACATCTAGTCCGCTCCCGCCGAAGCGGAATCGGTCGCGGCAATGCACAGTGGACGCTACGCCCGGCGGCCGAATTCTTGGAAATTCGCCCGCCGATTCGCAAGCGTGAACCAGGCCTAAAGGCTGAACTCCATGGAGCGAATTATGCGACGAATAACTGAAAAACGTCACCCGACGGCACGCTCGCTTTGCGCGCGACGTAGCAGCCACTGTGCTCATGCCACGCGCAGAGCAAAAGCCGCCGGGCAAAATTCGTCGATTTTTCGCAGCATATTCGTCCTATGGAGTTCAGCCTTTATGTTTACATCGAGCAAAGAAGCGGCACTGGACCGTTCGATCATGCACGAGCCACGATCATTTACAACCGTGTGTCAGCACCTGTCAACGCGCGGTACTGAAAAAAAGAATTCAAATAAGCAGAAGAAAATTGCAGCTCGCGCTTTCAGTACCCTCTCAAAATAATAATGACCTTCTTGTTGCTTTTTTTATCCTTTCACAAATTCATATTAAGCAATAAAATTACGTCAGCCTAGTATCCGTGAGCAACGTGAGATAGCGTAAAGATGCGCAACTCAAACGCGATCGAAAATGTTCGATTTCGCCCGCTAGAAGCGTTGCCCAAACTTAGAAGCCACATGTATGGGGGCCGCCATTACTGACCTTCATTTTGTTGTATTTTATTCTGTTCGTTTCGATTCATTAATGTGGTCGCACGACCAGTTGTTGAACTTCTAGACATTACAGTGTTCTTGTCCGCATAGCATTCACTGTATATTTTTATTCCTGCCCATTTCGCTGGCTGTGCGTCTCGGCGAGACACCTGGCGCGCGAGAAAAGAGTCTTGAGTTGCTCGACACATGCGCCAAATTACAGCCGCCATTGCTGACCTCCTTTTGTTTTACCGAGATGATGAGCCAATGAAGCGGGCATTGACGAGCCTTCACAAAGTCCTATGCTGGGGAGGTAGACAGAGTGAAGCTAAAAATGGCAATACCCTGTCCTGCTGTGGCAATGATGAAGTGAAGTGAACGGAATAATAGGAAACAAAGACTGAAGATCGGTTATGGCGGCGCCCATGCACAACTGCTGCAATCATACTCTGGACCTGCGTTTGTCAACGACTTATTTGAGATATTTCCTTCGAATGTTTTGTAAACAAAATATTTTCTTTACACCCTTAAGGATGTAGAACAACTTGACCCAGTAACAGTCTTAGGGTGGTAAATCCCCTAAGGCAGCTGTAACACGCTAATGGTGTTACACCAGCCTAGCAGTGCTACACCAGTCTAAGGACGTGTTACTCGTTGCTCCAGCTGTAGAACCCTAATGACACATTTGGGTGGTCATTTCCCGACAAAGTATTTTGCCATATTTTCGGCAAGGGCGTTTGTGTGGTCAAAGGCTAGTGAGTTGGCGCCGTTCGGGTGGCGCTTTTCAGGTGCGCGCTGGCAATTTTCTGGCACACTTTTTGTCCGAGCTTCAAGAGGTCGGGCAGCTTGTCGACCAGACTGTGTCCGGTATCGTCATATCCGAATCGGGGAAGGGAGCCAAATGAAACAGTGCTCGCCGATGGCGGGTTCGAGAAGAAAATAAAGCCATCGAGCCAGACACCCTTTTGCTATTCGAGGAAAGATTGCAAAAACAACGAAGACAAAGATAATTCATGTTGTTAGAGTTCGCGAGCGGGAAAAAAAATCGAAGTGAAAAAAGGAGGACAAAGTTTTTGAAAGAATTTGTCCAGCTTGCCTAAGGTCAGTTTGCTCTGGGAATCTCCGTGTCCCACAGTAAAAAGAAAACAAAATGTACGACTAGTGATGCAGCTCGACACTTGAACATGCAGTGCAATTTATGAATGAAGGGGAGGTGGAACTGAGAAAGCTGAGGAGCTCATAAAAAAAAAAAAAGAACATATATTAAGAACAGCGACGCTTGCAAGCCTTCTTGGGCGCCTTGTAAAATGTCAACAGTTCTACGGAAATCTAGACAAAATATATTGAGATTCGACGCCTGTGCGGGCAGATTTACACAGATTTAGTAATCTGCCCTACCATCAATTTGTCGATATTTCTAAAAATACTGTCAGTTCATTTTCGTTTACAAGCATCTGACAGAGCCTGATTTTATGTTGTTGACACATACGGCGTTCTCATTGTACAATAGAATAATCGAAGAAGTAAACAAAGCTCACGCGAGCGACCCAGGCAAACTAAAACGTTAGTTGCCGGCGTTTTATTTTTGGAGTTAGTGCGTCACGTGGTGCACCACCGGGGCGTTTTTGGTGGCCGGTGCTCGCCGGCGATTGACCACCCGAATTTGCCATAAGGGTGTTATAGCAGCGGCCTTAGGATGCTTGTGAATATCCTATTCATATCAGTCCTACCGATCTTAGCAGCATCCTAGGGACGTATGGCCAATCGGAAGTTTAGCCCCATCTGCAGTACAAACGTTTCGTCCGAATCGCGGGCTAAAAACATACTTCTCGTGCAAGGTTCGTCAAAATATTAGGCGCTGGTGAAAATCAGCCATCTGCCCTAAGACCTTATGAACTCTTTTGGTTCACGTTGCGGCAGCGTTTCAGAAACGGGCCGTTGACTCGCGATGGGAAGCAGTCGACTCATCTGTGGGTTACCGGCGCTTATACAACCTGCACCTTAATTGGAGGTTCGAGCAGTTCAATCCGAGTCAATTCACCGGCTGACGTTGTTTCTCGCCTTGATGAGTTTTGTTTTGTGTAATTTCTTCTACCGTTTATTTATTTAAAGAATTACAGCTGGTACCACAGTGCCAGTCGCTACGACGTCTTTTCTAATCCTCGTGTAATATTCATGGTGCTTATTTCAATTCAAATATTTTTTGTTTATCGTGAGGATTAGACGCGTTTTGTCTTTATCATGTATTTATTAGGCTTGGCGGTCATTAGGTGAGGGGATGATCGTCACGGTAACTTAACTAATTAACTCATATCTGTTAACTAACTTTTTAATTATTCGTTTTAGAGGTGACGTTGAAATTTGAGTATTGACGACGATTACTATTAGAGGCCAGACCAAGTAAAAGAATTCGCGAAGAGGTAATGTTTTTTTAGACGGTAATTGATCAATTTTCGCATTTTTTTTCCGTCCGATTTCAAAATGGCGCTTAAAAAGAGCATCGCAATCCATGCCCACAATGACGCTTGGAAGAGTGACATGGTCGTTTCATTCACGCCGTTGCTTGTGTAGTCGGCGCGTCCATCAAGGACACGCTGCTGAGATAACAACTACGCCACTCTTCCAAGCGTCATTGTGGGCAGGGTTTGCGACGCTCTTTTAGAGCACAATATTTGAATGTAGCTAAAAAACGCGAAAACATATCAATTAATATCTAAAAAAATGAAAGCCTTTTACAACTCCCTGTAAAGCCGAATTAGAGCGCAGCTCTTTAGGAGGAGGGGAAGGCACGGGGGGGGGGGGGGTAACGTGACTTCGGGGGATCACGTGGCCTGGGGATCACGTGACCTCGAGGGGTGGGGGTGGAGAACATTTTCCGCTAAATTTAGAGGGGAAAATTTTCCGCTAGCTTTAGCGGGGAAAATTTGCCGCTAGATTTAGCGGGGAAATTTGCCGCTAGATTTAGCGGAAAATTTTTCCGCTAAATTTAGCGGGGAAAGTTTTCCGCTAGATTTAGCGGGGAAAATTTTCCACTAAATTTAGCGGGGAAATTTACCCATCATGCACCGCGCGGTTACGCCGACAGCGACGCCGACGCCGCTCAAGCCGGAAACGGGCGCCTAAGAGCTGCGCTCTAAGACTATTACTTTTTGGGAAAATATTTTAATTGGTTTGGCATCTAACAGTAATTGCCGTAAATACAACAATTCCAACGTGACCTTTAAAACTAATAATTAAAAAGTTAATTAACAGATATTAGTTCATTAATCAACTTACCGCGACGATCATCCTCTCATCTTATATCCGCCGAGCCTGATAAATACATGGTGAAGACAGAACAGTATAAAGTTCACCTTCATCTCAAAGCGATAGACCTCTGGGACAAAATTTATCTCTGATAGGACCGTATCCAATCGAACATATCGTAACTTTAAATATCATCGGTCCTTTCTCGTGCACACGCATAAAATGGAACTTCAATTTTCTGTGGTCAGTGTGTAGTAATAGTATTTGTTATTATTTGTAAGTGCTTCTTGATGGCAATTACAATTAATGACTCGTATGCTCAGTTCGTTTACTAAAATAACTCACTGCCCGTTAATACTAATCTGTAACACCCGAGACTGTAGTGAGAAAAAATATAAGGAACTTCTAAAATCGAATAAAAAGACACAGAAGGGTGGTGGCGATAGCATCGTGTGTGTATGAGGAGCGAGAGAAACGAGTGAGATAGCCAAGTTTGAAACGCTCCCCTCCGTGTCATTTTTTTTTCTTCCACTCCAAACTTTTTGCTGTATGGTCTCGAGAATTACGAGCTACCGCCCGCTCTCCTGCACACTCGCCGTCTTCGCGTTCATCACCGTTGCCGTTCTGTCACAAAATCGTCGAACAAACTCATTGTAGCGAGAATGGTCCGCCTTTGAATGAGATCCCAAAGGACAGTCAGAAGCTCAGAGAGTCGTTTGAACTTAAACAGTTAGATCTGGTACTCTACGATTTTGACCGACAGCTATCGGTGAGGAGATCGAACTATAGGGGACGCAGTTCCATTATCATCATCACCACAAACAATCGCTGTGTGGCAGACTCCGACGCCAGCACTCGCCTTGCGTACGCCGCATCCTTTCCGCGCTCGCTGCATATTTGATTGTAGCGATACGGTGCGCACTTGCTGCGTACTGCAGTGCTCGAAGCATGCTTTTGAACAGGGTTTATGCAGCGGGAGGACTGCAGCATGTACGCCACGATGCGAACACTGTCCGCCGTCAGCTCTGGTGCAACGCTGCACTCAGTGACATGATCGCAGTTGAGCGCGTCCTCTCCTTCAACGAGAATTCGCTTGTTTTCACCGATGTCGTCCATGATTGTCGCAAGGGACGGGGTGACTGAAAAGTGATGTGCGTGTTTTGTGAAGAATTTAGAAAAACACGGACGCCGCGCCGGCCACGCACGATCCAGGGCGCGCGGCCGACAACTCGCTGCTGGCCCGGCACGCTCGCGCGGGGGCGGAAGCAGGTATTTTCAGAAATAGGGGGGGGGGGGGGGATCAGCATATTATATGTTCAAGAGCCTCTCCCCCTCCCCCGTTTCATCACCCTAAATGTTTACACATACAGAATTCAAGAAGGGGTGTCAGAATATCCCGACCCCCCTATGAATCCGTCACTACCGCGCATGCGCTTGTTTTGCCTTCCAAGAGGACTTCGATGACATTGAACGCAAGAGGGGACTAGATTACTTTTATCTAGATGCGTTTAGGAGAAAAGAATAGTGTCACATATCTTTCACGACCTTTGCGTCGTCGTCTTCATGGCAGCGAATGCACTATACTTCGTCTCACCTTCCGTCCAGACGCAGCCGATGCTACGAGATTATATGACGAATCAGACAGCGTGAAAGGGGCACCATCATTGGGTGTTCGTAATGGTTCTGTCTGTGTTCTAGCGTCGCTAAACCAATCATAAACAGAACAAGCCTAGTGATTTGCACTTTTGACGCTGCTTCATTGGTCCCGTTTCCTCGTAGCATCCGCAGCGTCTGGACGGACGAGTGAAACGAAGTATAGTGACTGCGGTCGACGGGTTTGTTTGCCACACAGCGTTAGTCTCGCGAGGTGGCCGCTAGGGATCGCCACTCCT
>JAZHYW010038015.1:0-10189 GCA_037355805.1 Ixodes ricinus | reverse complement strand
TACGTATTGCTAGATAACATAATGCACATGAGGTAACGTAATGTATATGTAGAAGTGCTAAAGGGCTCTATAGTTTTTGTTGTTGTTGTTTATTTTACCTTTATCTGGAGACTGGGTTGCCCCCAAAAGTTCCGCGACGAGGCGCGGGTGCTCAAATTCAAAACATTAACAAATGCGTTAAAACGGCCGAACCATCCTCACTGGAGCCGATGCTACTCGGTATGCTTTAATTTTGTTTATGTTTTAGTTTTGATGGACGCGGATGATGAAATTATCATCCACCCTTTTGCATCGTCAGCCTTGTGCCTGTTACACGAGTAGTAACTTTAGCGCACCACCGCTTTTCCTCATGTGCTGCGTTTCTTTCTAAAATTTACTGATCTTGTGGTTTTCGATGACGCTCAGCAAGTTTTCTATTTTAACAATACGTTCATTTTACAAGTTTAACACTATTCAACAAGTTTTAGTATAATATTCGACTTATCGTGACGCTTAGCCCCCTATATTCGCGACTCCAGCGACCTATAGGGGACGCCACTATCGGGCAAATATGGCGGTCGAATCCAGGTCGTGCCGTGCCATGTGCCAGCTCAACGCACAACGCTGGGGCATCAGCGAGCGGGAATTGGACTCCAAATGGTTCGCCCCGCTTTTTATTCTCCACGTTTCGAACCTCCGGCGATGTGTTGGGGTAAGCGAGCTTCCAGAGGCTTGACTTTCTTCGAGGAAACGAGGAAAGGACTGCCCACTGTCCTTCCACTGTGCTGATGAACGTTGAGAAACGCAGAATGTCTGGCTCACGCGGTTCCATAGGTCGCGTGCAGAGCAACCTGGGTCACAAGGCGATACTACGGTTACGACACAGACACCGGTAGAACTGTTCTGTCGCGCAATCCACCGACAACATGCAAACACGGAAGCCAGAAGAGACGAGCAGAAATCGCGAAAGGACCTGGTCCGGCCAGTTCAGTGTTTTCCCGCTAGGTGTCGTTCGTTTTGCTGGAATCGCGAATAATGTCCCCTTGACCGTATTATTTACGTGATTATACTGCATTAGCGAATTTTTAAAAACGACGTGAAAAGCCAAAAAGAAACACCCTGTATACACGATATAAATGTATTAAAGGTAATATTGTAATGCATTTGGACGTGGTATAAATGCAGCATAAAGGAAAGTTTCGTATTTCGTTTCAGCTTGAAGGGATACTGAACCGAAATTTGGATTTCACAAAATATGGCCGCAGAACCTTTGAACGAGACGCTACGAACTCCGAAACCTCCCTCCTACTTCGATATCTCAAACAGATGGCCGTACTTTTGGAAAAGAGGGCGCGAGCAAGCGAGCGCGATGACGTCACTGTCCTCCTGGAACATTTGAGAATGAGGGGAAGCGGCCTCGCTTCTCTCGTCCTCGCTTCGGTTCACCAGCTCGACGGGACGTAGCGAGGGAGAGGAATGAGAACCGTGACGTGGCAATCGTCTCGTCGGCCTCGCCGGCCGTGTTGAATCGCGCACTTATTTTCCAAATATTCGGCGATCCGTTAGAGGTATCGCCGTATGAGTGATGTTAGGTTTTGCAGCGTTCTGCCTATTCTTCCAGCCTTGTTTTGTGAGGTCGAAATTTTGGTTCAGTATACCTTTATTAAGCACCGACGCTACGAGCTAATGGGAATAATCAAGCAGCTCCTAAACGCAAGTCACTGGGTCTTTTCTGTTTATGATTGGTCCAGCGATGACAGAACACAGACATAAACATAACGAAAACTAAGATTGTGCGCTATTAACGCTGTCTGATTAATCCTATCAGCTCGTAGCGTCGGCTGCGTTTGGACTTGAAGGTGAAACGAAATATCGGCGCTACTGCCGCGTGCGTGACGGAGTTGTCAACGCATGCGGCTGTCACACAGAGGAATGGGGTTCGAATCCCGCTTGTCTCGAATCCTTGTGTTAAAATAATTCTGTATTCTTCCAAGAAATCCCAGCCATTTTCGACGGTCATCGAGTGTTCTTGTTCAGAACATTCCTGAATGGGCCGCGTGTATGAAAGTAGCGATAACGCGCTGCTTCGGGTCAATCACCCTTCCGTCGCCGACGCAAGATGCGTGACACCTTTCCTTTATGTTTTTACGCACTATCTCGCCTCATTAAACGTTTATTTTTCGTTATAAATGTATCTGCTCTTTTTATTGGTGACAGCATTGCGCCGGGCAGGAAGTGGATATAAATCAACGCGTAAAACAATCATGTGCCTGAAAGCCATAAGCTGACAATCATCTCTAGGCACGTCCTGTACGGAATCAACCACTAATATTAGCCTACATTTTATGCCCTAAACTTACTCACAACACTGCTATATCTGAAAGTATACCTAACTATATCGCACTCCGAGTCAACTATAAGAAGGTGCAATGACTTCTGAAATCGTTTAGAAGGTCCGATGTTCTCCCTTATATCGCAGTATCGCCAAGAAATGGTAACGAAGAATGATAAAGTTATGAGTATGTTGCAACCGGAAAACCCTCATTATCTCATCCTTTTTGTGTCTTTGAAGTTACTGTATTTTTCAGTCGGCACACACTCAGCCTTGGCGAGAATTTGCACATGGCGTAAAAGTTAAAGGTGAATACGCCACGTGGAGACGAATAAGTGAACTAGAAGCCCATGTCGCAAATTTCTGGCCACGCACTTCGTTTCACCGTAGCCTCGAGCCAATCAGAGGGACGGATGTGAAGCACGTGACAGACCTTACCAAAGAGGTACAGGGGCGAGAACGTAATTCAAACAGCTGGAGAAGAGGAGGAGAAGAAACGCCCTCTTACCGAGACCCTCTTCTGTTCTGTCCCAGACGTCGGTTTTGGACCCCTCTGGGCCCTCAGAGCGGACGCAGGAGAGGAGGCAAGGTGCTGAAGTGACAACAGGTAGAGTATAGTCACGTGTCTCCTTCCAAAGCGCTGATTGGCTCACGGGGACCACAGCCTTCGCCGTTTGCCAAGGGACGTTGCGACGGATTATGAGAATCGCGCAGCCCACAGTGTAACGCATGATTAAAAGCTTACGTCAAGCACTCAAGGCCAAGCTGTCGAAAATTGGAGTGACAGCGGCGAATGCAGAACACACTCGTAGCCACGGTTGTAAAAGTTACTTCAAAAAATGAAAGCCGTTTACAACTCCCAGTAACGTCGAATTAGAGCGCAGCTCTTGGGGAGGAGAAGGGAAGGTACGGAGAGCAGGCTATGCCCTCCTCCTCTCCTGCTCGCCTCCCATTTAGGGGAAAATTTTTCCGCCAAATTTAGCGGGTAAATTTTTCTGCTAGATTTAGTGGGCGAATTTGTTCCGCTAGATTTAGCGGGAAAATTTTTTCATCTAGATTTAGCGGGAAACTTTTCTGCTAAATTTAGCGGGGAAATTTTTCCGCTAGATTTAGCGGGAAAATTTTCCGCTAAATCTAGCAGGAAAATTTTTCACTAGATTTAGCGGGAAACTTTTCTGCTGAATTTAGCAGGGAAAGTTTTCTGCTAAATTTAGCGGGAAAATTTACTTATAATGCACCGCGTAATTATGCCGACGGCGTCGGCGACGGCGACTGCGACGCCAACGTTGCTCAAGCCGGAAACGGGCGCTAAGAGCTGCGCACTAAAATGTACCTAAGATACAACTACAGTTACTCATACAAAATGGTACCTAGGTACGTACCTAGGCACTCGCTTAAAAATGTACCTAGGTACAGGTACAGCTACTTCCAAGATACTTTATTTGTTTTCCTCAAATTTGTTATATGTTTGAAGTCAAGCTTTTTATACTAAGGATACACGCAAAAATGAAAGACGTTTACAATCCCCTGTAACGCCGAAATAGAGCGCAGCTCTTGAGGAGGAGGAGAAGGTATGGAGAGGAGGCTTGGCCCCTCCTCCTCTCCTGCTCGCCTCCCATTTATGAGAAACTTTTCCGCTAAATTTAGCGGGGAATTTTTTCTGCTAAATTTAGCGGGGAAATTTTTCCGCTGAATTTCGCGTGGAAAATTTTCCACTAAATTTAGCGAGAAACTTTTTCGCTTAATTTAGTGGGAAAAATGTTCCGCTAAATTTAGCGGAGAAATTTACACATATTGCACCGCGCAGTTACGCCGACGGCGACGGCGACGCCGGCGCCGCTCAAGCCGGAAACGGGCGCCTAAGAGCCGCACTGTCAAACCAGTTCCCTAAATGTGCTTTATTGTTATCAATGCGATGCCCACATCGGATTGGAGTCCTCACGTGCGTTATCCCCACTCTAAATTGGTTCACCGAGGCCACAGCTTCCATTGTTTATCATGTCACGCCGAAACTCGCATGATGACGTTCTTGCCCTCAGGGCCGGTGCTGACGTTGACAGGCCCAGAAGACGTCGGCCGCACAAACAAACGCATGAGTCGAGTGCATATGCACCTAACCTTCGCGACGACGAATGAAAGTCTACAAAAACTCCTCGTTTTTTTGTTTTTTTTTCTTTCGGTAAAAGAAAAGTTTTTTTTTTGGAACGTTTTTAGTTTTGATAATTGCAAACTTTGAGTCCGATTCATTGAGTGAACACTGTATTATATACGCGATGTTACATTCCTTTACGAGTATAATAATTAATTATTTTGAATTATATCTTATATTGTATAAGACCCCCATTGTTTCAATTGTAGACAGTGTTCTTTTCAAAAAGGCGTTGATTAGTATCTTTACTTGAGTTTGTTAATCATGATTTTAATCAATTTTCCCACGTGAGTTTGTTTACTATACCACTCATTGTTCCCCCACTCCCCTCTGTAATGCTTTATGCCCTGAGGGTAAATAAATGAAATGAAATGAAATGAAATGAAACATGGTGAAGAGAGTTACCACCAGGACAAGATACAGGCCACAGAAACTGCGCACATCTTTCAAGTTATCTCCTCCCTTGTACAGCTGTCAGAGGAGCTTCAAACACGCTATGAAGTCCATTTCGGTTTGAGATGAAGGAAGCAGGTCGCTATTTTCTCTAAAACAGAGTTCTGAAGCGATTCGATAGATTGGTGTCGCTAGAAAGGCATCGCTAATTCACCGTTCGCTCATATGAACACCGCCATTCTGCTAAAGTGTCGTTCGATCAACCATCGTGGGCGGGGGCTTCGTTCGCTGAAACGTCGTTCGATCAAGACAGTGCCTCCACGGTCGTATATCAACTCAATGTTAATAACGGTACATGATAGTGTGTTAATACTTCAAGATTTATAGTTTCTACCATTTTGACGAAGTGAATAGAAAAGTACCTGTAAAAAGTAATTTCACTTAGTTACAAGTAACTGGAAAATGTACCTAAGATACAAATACAGAAACCGATAAATGAAAGTACCTAGGTTTTACCACAAAAGTATTTAGATACTGATTTCCAGTTGCTTGTGCCTAGGTACTTTACAACCCTGCTCGTAGCAAATTGTTTCTGCTTTTCATGAGTAATAGGCAGACTTGTACGTAGTTCAACTACTCTACTCAAGTTACAGTAGTTTAACTACTTTTCTGAGTAGTTTAGTAACTTTCAATTACATTTTTATTTCGGTAATTAGTAGTTTACTTTAATTACTTTTTCTGAGTAACTTCTACTCAAATTACAAATTACTTTCAAATTTTAGTGGTTGTTTTGCCTATCAACAAACATTCCTGCAGAAAAGAGATAAGATGTTGGAAGATCAGCTGATATTTGCAAAGAGGTGGAAGCATGTGGCGTAGGAAAGGGGGGGGCGGAAGACAATAAATTGGAAAGTCTGAAACCCCCAAAATTCCCCCCCCCCCTCTGCAACAACACTGCAACGAAGCGCGTTGAGCGAACAGGCACGACGCAAGAGAGGCCGAGCAACTGCGGGATTAGCGCCGAAGACTGGCGTTTCATTGTGTCCCGAAGCTCAGTGAGACTTGACCCATTTGAAGAAAGGGCTCAGCTCTCCCAACGTGGAACTCTCGCCCACTACAGGAGGTGCACACACTGCAACCTCACTCAAAGGAGGCAACAAAATGCAGCACCTGCTCTGAAGCTCATCTGGTGCTCCCGTAGTTGTGCTGTACTCGAAGAATCGCGTGCTAAAGGGCAACGCAAAGGGGACATTTTGCGTTGCCTTCCCATCCAAAACATAGAATATACAGGTCTTCAAAGATTTGAAGATCGTTCGAAAAACCTTAGTAATTCCCCCAACGTGTTTATATAAAAAAATAATAAACATGCAGTGTTGGGAAGTACTCTAAGTACATGCCACTTAAAGGCCGATGTACAACCTTTTTTCTACAAGGTAGACCAACCTCTTAGCGCTCCTCCTCTCCTAATCTGCAAGGAAAGTCAAGTTTGGGTAAGGTAAAAAGTGGAGAGGATACAGGAAAGAAGGAAGCGGGCAAAAGTGGAAAGCGCGAAGTGTACATCGGTCTTTAAAGTACTACTGTTTAGAAAACTTCTACTTTACTTGAAGTACATTCTCTGGACATGTACTTGTACTTTCCGAAGAAAGTAAAATTCCCGACTTCAAAGTACATTCCCCGAATTTGAAAGCAAAAAATGGCGCATCGTCGTGTGAAAACGCGCTCTTTCATATACGTCATCTGGTCATATCTTTGAGTGAAGTAATGGCGGCTCTAAGACCGAAACAAATAAGTGGCTTATAAGTTGATTGTCTCAAATAGCTCGTCAGCTAGAGTAAAACAACTACTCTGTGGAGACTTAACTTTATACAATATTTGCTGCCATTTGCGTGAAAAACTGATGCACCTCCGATTACCTCTGGAGCAATGCGTACAAGTTTAAACAAAAACACTGTATAGGGAATGAAAGGGCATCATGAAAGATTCTGTTAAAAGTACTTGTATTTTACCTTGAAATATATTGCATTTATAGGACGTTACTTTAAGTACATTGCACCCGGTGAACTTACTACTTTACTTGAAGTACATAGCCTCTAATTTACTCTGTACTTTACTCCAAGTACTTTTTATATGAATTTTACGCAACACTGTAAACAAGCAAACACTATAAAAATCAAGCTCAGGCAGTGCAAAACCTCAAAGTACAAACGACACATGTGCAGTACATAATTGACCAAACAAACAAGAAAGTACAAAACACTTAGGCACGCAGAAGCAGAACCAGCTATTAAAGCATTTCTTTGAAAGAACAATCCGATCAATATTTGGCTAGCACAATTTCGCTAACGGATCAAAACCTATGTACTTTATTTCTGCCTTAAAAAAACCTATAAAAGTAACTTCAAAGTAACTTCAAAAGTAATTCGCTACTTTTTTACGGTAATTAGTAATTTACTCAATTACTTTCCATTTGGGTAACTTCTACTCTACTCAAATTACTTTTGAGGTCAATACTCAGTAACTTAACTTAACTACTTTTTTGAGTAACTTGTACATGTCTGGTAATAGGTACGTCAAAAAAGTTTAGATTCTCAGTCACATCTTGTAAACGTTTTTTAGCAGTTTTTCTATTTAAATATTGACACCTCGTTAACCAATTGGGTAAAATATGTCTAACATATCTTATAAAGTAGTTGTTTCTGGAATCAATTCAAGAACCATTACCAAATTATCCACGCAATGATAGTTGGGACTTCTCAGACGTCTTATAGCCCCCTTTTTTGTGTAGTCCAGGAAATCGACAATAGATGGCGCAAGCAGCACTTTTGGTGTCGCGATTCGCGAACACTCGCTTCAGATTCTCTCGCCAAGTTCTCCTTTCTACGACTCTTTCTCTTGTTTCTTTGGCCAAGCTTTTTTCCCCTTTCTTTTCTTCTGTGTTCTTTTCGACAGTGTTTGGTACTGCGAGTTAGAGCGAGAGAGAGCTGGTCTTTCGCGGAGTGTTATTTGCCTCGCCAAGCGACGCTGTTCGATCAGTAAAGCGCGCAGTCGTGTGCGAACGTTCAACGCCAAAGTCGCGACATGCCTTCTTCGAGTCTTCGGTCCAAAAATATGTTTACGGAATCACTTCCGCCGACCGGATAATCACACCGAAATGGACGGAGGAGATCGTTCGGCGTCCGTTCACCCGGCGCGTAGACCGCGAACTCTCCGCGATTGCCCGAAAAGATCGTCAAGCTCGGCAAAAACGATCAGTGATCGCCACCGTCTGAATCCGAGAATACGAGATCGTCTGCTTCGAGACAGTCGAAGTCGTCTGCAATCAGTGTTGTCTGCAACACGAGTCGTCTGTAACCGGTGTCGTGTGTAACCAGTGTCGTCTGCAACAGGTGTAGTCTGCAACAAAGGTCGTCGGGAACTGTAGTAGTTTGTACACAACGTCGTCTGCAACTGGACTTGTCTGCAACTGAAGCCGTCTGAAAATAGTGTCGTCTGCAACTGATGTCATCTGCAACTGACGTCATCTGCTACTGAAGCCGTCTGCAACTGTAGTCGTCTGCACTGGACATCGGCTGTTACTGCACTCGTCTGCAAGTGAAGTCGTCTGCAACAGTAGTCGTTTGTAACTAGATACGTCTGCAACTGGAATCGTCTGAAACTGGAGTCGTCTGCAACCGGTGACATCTGCAATTAACGTCGTCTGTAATTGCTACGGATTACTTGCAATTATCATCAGTGGAAGTGCGTTTCGAGTCCTGCAACGGCAACTTTACGTACTGCAGCCGCCCCTGTAATTTCGATTGGGCGTCAGTCCATCTTCTGCCAGGCAAGTGTCGACCGTCTATAGAAAATTATGTTATCTTCCCGTTATTTCGAAATACTGTACCTCTAATGAATTAGTTCGTGATGTGCCTCTATGAGCGTTCTGTGAACGTATCGTAAGATAGGAAGCGTCGCGATTTCATTTTCAAACGGCACAATGAAAGCTTCTTGTCGCGCGTAAGAAAGCAGAAGTATTGTGCATTTTAATATAAACGATACTATTTCATATTAAATTATTAATTTATATTAGCTGAATTTACGTATGAGCTAACTTTCCTTGCTAAAACGTTATTTAAGGAAACTTTGAAGGGTGTTAGAAGTTTTCTAAGAACCTTTTAAGAGGTGGCTTTATTCAGGAACCACACTCTAGAAATTGAGACTTCATTCAACGCTATAGAAGCATTATGAATGAAATATACCTAGCCACAATTCCAAACTTGCGCACCTGATCGGAGACCGGCAAGCCTTCTTACAGGAACGTTTCTAGCAACAATATTGCGTCTAAAAGAACAATTAAAACACTCGCAAAAGGTAAAATTAGAGAGAAGGAAATGTTTGTTAGACTGTTCTCATTTTTATTGAATTCGCAACAAGGACGGCAACAATAGAGGACTGATCGGAGCTGAGAACTACTACCGTCTCAAGAACGGCATTGCACCCAATTGAAGCGTCAGAGAACTGCAGTCACTTCAAGTCATTTTCAACTTGAACCTCGTTCGTTGGTCTGAAAATTGATCAGTTTCGTTTGGCGTGTTCTTTTGAGCGTAACAGCCGCGAGAGCAGCATCATCGGACATCTCCGAGGAGTTGTGTGTTGTGAAGTGCAAATATCTGACAGTGCGCGAGAAAGTCATGGCCGAGATGGAGTGGAACAACACCGCCTACGTCAACGGCACTCTCAGCAATATCAGCGGAATTTCGGAGTCGGAGCTAGAATTCTTCTACTTTTATCAGGTGAGCATCTCCTTCGTTTCAACTGCGACTCGGTCCTGCTTCTTAGTCTTCATTGGCGTTATCAAAGGATTAAAGTTCTTAAACCAATTGCTGCCCTCGCGGTCATGACAGCACTCCTTTCTTTGATTGCTGAAGCTTGTGAGCCAGGCACTGAAAAAAACATTTGACAAATTGCGCAAGTTAGTTTTTTTTGTGTTGTTTGCTATCAAGCTGAATGGAGTTGGTTGCTAGTAAAATATGTAAAATTTATCTTTTCAGTAACGTAAACATTTGAAAGCCAGAAAATAAAAACGTAATAACGGTTCGTTAAAGAAAGAATGATTGAAAAAAATGCCATGAAAAGCCGGATGTCTTCGAAGCCAAATTCATTTTTCTTCGCTCACATTCCAAGCTGTTCTGTCCGTAATTTGAAAAACGTGGTTAGGTCAGATAAAGAAGGGAACGAAAAAGCGAAGTTTTTTTGAAGCATTGGAGCAGTCTTCGTTGTTTCCAATTTAATGGATGGTTGTAAACAAAAATGGGCGGTCAGTTTTCAACGCCCCAATAATTCCAGTAATGTAAGAC
>JAZHYW010038013.1:0-19400 GCA_037355805.1 Ixodes ricinus | reverse complement strand
TTTGTTAAAAATTGCGTCAAACCTGCGCCGAGACGGGCTTAAAGACAAATAAAAAGAATATTTTTTTTAAGGGTAGACCTTAATATTAAGAGAAATAGAAGGAAAGAGAAATAGTACGAATATTTATTTCACAGCGTCTTTAGTGACCGTATAGTTTGTTTAATCTTATATCAGAGCGCAGTCGTAGGCTCTTAGACACGCAACAATAAACATACATAATAAAGCGCAAGTCGCGGGGCCTTTATTGCACTTGATTGCTTTAGCCATTGAAAGAGCATGTACAGGAAGATGAATGCCGTCTTCAGAACGATTAAATAATCAAAAAGTGCTCGCCGGCACTGACGCCCGAATAAATAATTCTAAACAATCTTTTTATGTACAAGGCATACATCTGTCGAAGAAGCTTCCAAATCCGTTTTTGCTCCGCACACCATTTTTTTATTCTGCGAATCGTTTTATATACTTTGGAGAGTGATATTACCACAACGTGTTTTCTTTGTATGCCCTGTTGGACGGCGAAATGGGTTCCTTATAAACATGTCAACACTGTATAGTTTTTTTTACAGTTATTTTCTTCGTATTTTTTGCTCGTGCTCGATCCTTACAGGGTGGCAGTTATGTTCAATAAATAAACATAAATAAAATGATGTCGCGCTTTGATGATGAATGATTGGCGCATTGGCTCGTAGCGTCGGCAGCGCTTTGAACTAATTAAGATGAAATGCAGTATAAATATTTTTCACCGAAGGGGCTGACCGGTAAATGAGCTGGCCGGTTATTCGCCGAAATCTTCTTTATTTTCAAGAGATGTTGGTGATGTCAGGAGCTAAATATCGCGAAAAAACTGCAAAATGGTAGGATGGCGGGTACTGTGATAATACAGAACCAGGGTATTGTGATCTTGATTAGATCACTTAATTATCTTGTCTGGCACATGATAATCAAGCGACCTCATCAAGGTTACAAGACCCCGGTTCTGCAGCTCGTGTCAACGCTTCAGCGCCTTTTGGCGGTGCGCCCGCGTCGAGCTTCACCCCTTTGCACCGAAGTGCTAGGAGCGGCGGCTGACACAGGGGAGCACCCGGGCTAGAGCTAATCGATATAGACACGGAAATTATGTTCAATCTCATTTTTTCTGCGCCGGAAAAAAAAAAATGCGGGTCTCTATGTGAATAAATACGGTAGACAAAATAGTTCCCGTGCAGCTGTCGACTGAAGGGAAGTGAACTTTTACTTAACCCTGGTTTCAACACCGCAAGAAAGCACCGACACCTTTAAAGAACAAGTGTAGGTTTTCATAATATTTGTCGGTGGTTGTTTTTACAGTTTATGATTTCAGAGTCTTGAGTTTGGTAGGTTCATAAAATTTGGGGTTCCGCATTTCTATCGATAGGCCGATATGCTGGTAATTGCCGCTATTTTCGAAGAAATCATGTTTACAGGCTAAATAAACTGGGGGCCGAGTGTAAAAGGGGAAAGGAGAGAGGCTTTATCCCAACTGAAGTGTTGCGCTATGATTAATTTTTCGAGCATTTTTGAACGCCTATTGTCAATGGAATATACTCTCAGCAGACCTTACATCTAAAAAGAAGGCGATATGTGATCGTTTTGCGCCTCAGCTATTCTTATTATAAAATGTAACAAGTAATTGGCCCCAGTATATCAAAGAGGAACCTTCCATCATTATCATAAATGAACTCATTTAGCAATGCAAATTTTTTTTTTCAATTTTCAAGGAATGTGTTAACACATGTTGGCGTCCGCACCAAAACCGTCAGTGGTGGCTCTAAACCAATATTCCGCCTGCTACAGAACCTATTACGAAAGGTCAAATGCCACTTCCATCACTTTGTATTAAAGAGACACTGACACCCCCCAAATGTTTTTTTTAATATTTTTTGCCAGGCAGGCGATTTATTATGGTGTCGGAAGGTTACTCAATTAATATTTTGCTACAGAGTCACGTATATTTTTAATAAAGCCAGAAAACGCCACTGCTCGAAACCGAAACCGAAACCTGCGCACGGAGGTCGGAGAACTGTGGAGGACAGAGTTAGTGGCGGAAGTCACGTGGCTACACCTGGCCGCGCGCTTTTTTTTCCTCCTTTTTCTTTTTCCGTGCGCAGCAGACGATGTGTTGCGGGAACCGTTTGCCGTGCGATTCCTTTGCAGTTATGTTCCTTCCGCTCGCTGTTCTGCACTTCAAGATGAGTTGTTTCATACATTGAAGAGTTGGAAATCAGTAGTGAGTGCCCGTGGTGGATTCCCGTGATCGGCTCCGAAAAGAATACCCCCAAGATGTTGCGTGAAGAGCTGCCTCACATGTCCTGCATCCGAAAGTGGCATTGTGCGGCAGAGTCTGCACAAGTTTCGAAAGATCAACGGGATCGGGACCAATGGCTGGCTGCAGTTCCTGTAGAACATTTACGGGCACCTCGGAAAGCGGACGCTACCCGATTTATATGCTCCTTGCATTTTGTGGAAAGTGACTACATTGAGTTCGTAGGTGTCAAAAAGGAAATCCCAAATCATTTAGTTCAGCGACGTTTCGTCCACAACAATTGTTTTTATCAGTGATAATTGTAAAAAAAAAAATGTAAATATTGCAAAATGTTTGACAAACAAAAAAAGGTTTGGGATCGATTTTGGATCCGCTGCGTGTGAGCGGCCATTTTACCACTGAGCTACTGGGGGAACTCTTCGTATTAATGCAGCCGGTCGACTGTAAGTTGGAAAGTTTGCTGCTGATTTACCTCAGCAAAAGCACTCCCAGCTCGAAGTCGGGCAGCACCAGGAATTGGCTACATTCGCACCTAATAAAGAAATCGTACGCGTGAATATTCAACTCGAGGTAAGCACTCCGTGCTTGACGTTTGCACGAGCGGTGTCTTCAGCCACGAGAAGGGGCGACGGGTCGGCGACGTCTTCGTTCAAATCGGCTTGCTGGGCGGGCGTGTCGTACGGGATGAATATCAATTCTTTTGATCGGTCCGAAATTGCTCTTTCGAAGGAAGACAGAATTCGCCCGGTACCGCGAACGACAGTTCTGAAGTAGAGGTCCCACGCCCGTCGCCCGCTGCCATCGCCGTCCACCCCGCGAGAACCACGATACGTGATACGACGCCATGTTGAGAATTACGTAGTGAACGCGCAGAATGCTTCCGGTTCTTTGTGCAACTTCTTCTTGTCAATCAACGTATTTGCAGCTTTTCAAAAGCCACAAAAAATGTGTCTCATATATTTTTTTTAATATTGAGTGTGTGCCTTCCATGACTCCCGACTTTGATTAAATTTGATGGTTGTGTCTAAACCTTAGAAAACGGCCCGTGACCACAGAGAAGAGAATGAGCGCGACTCAAACCGGCCAGTTCTCGATCGGCGGTTTTCGGCGGAAAGAAACGGAATTGCGAGCCGCAAATTCTATTCTGGGTAGTTGGGCTCTCATACGTCACGTACAACTAAAACCTCGGCGAGCATGAATACCCCGCTTAAGCAGACACTCTTCGAACAAGCTTGAGGTGCGTCCGCAGATCATCCTGTCCACTGATCTCTATTGTAGTAGGCTGGATTGCGGACCGAGGCCTCGGCAGCTGGGGCCGAGTGTCGCCACCAGCGGCCATTGATTGACACCAGCCAATGCATGGGACTCTATGGGAAGAACGAGAAAAACTGCCGTTTCCTCCGTTTCTAAGCTGTTGTCGGCACTGAAACTTTTTGGCTGCTTTTCGATAAGCCCGTCAAATAGCTTGCGTACAAACATTAAAACTGACAGCCCTCGTAGTTCTTATAAATAAATATTTTGTGGTCGAGAGTGACTCCGCTGGGTGAAAAATGTAGTGCAGCACAATGAGACGAGAGTTACCTAGAGTTACCGCGGTGTCGGTGGCGGTTTCGTTGAGTTGGGTTTAGCAGAGGATAAGCTCGAAGGCTTTGCTACGCGGAATTCGCTCACTCCCGGAAAGCCGCTGTCGAGATGGAACTTCTTTGTCATTCATCGACTTTTGGGCTTCCCCGAGGACGGTCTAATTGACGGCAAGTTCCTTTGTTTACTCCAGTACAAGAGCAAGCTTGCCAGCTCAGCCGCAGGTGCTCCGGTACGTTTGAGTTTTTTAATCGGCGACCAAACCTTTGACAAATACCGATTCGATTTCCAAACACCCGACATAAAGATCGCAGCACACCATAAAATACTCCACTCCGAGCACAGCGTACATGCTTCAATATTCTCACTTTTGTGCGTTTCTCCCACAGACTTGCGTGTACTGCCTAGTGTCCAGCAATGGCCATCGGTGGCGACCCCGACGCGCTCCCGATCCGCGATCCAGCCTACTACAATAGAGATCAGTGATTCTGTCATCATGTCTGCATCAAACAGCGTAGATAGATGGATGCTAACACCTGTATCCTTTATAACGGGCGGTAGCTTGCGCCACCTAGCCTGTATGATGTGTGAGTAGCGTGACTGTGGCTCTAGACATACTTCAACGCGACTCTGGGGGTTACACGTGCTCCTGCTTGCAGATTACCAACTTCCATGGGGCCAAGTGGCTCGCTGAACGCGGGGAGCTTTTCGAGAGTGCCGTGGAAAGGGCAATGGACATCGGGCCCTTCTTGCAGCACGGGCCCTTTCGAAGGGCCCTGAGGAAAATGATCAGCGATGGAATCCGCCTGCCTGATATATCCCGAACGAAGCTGTGAACTCATGTTCTCTTTTCGCTACCTACAGAGTGTCCTCCCCCCCAAAAAAAAACAAACAAACAAACAAACAACAACAAATTATAGTGTTGTTTTTATCCCAAAATAAACTACGCATTTTCGATCGCTCCGTTTTCTCCCAAATGTAGCACTAGCGGTCCGCACCAGCGCACCAGATGCAAAGGTTCCGGAGCGATCCGTTGTCTCGTTGAAAAGTTCAAAGCGATTTTCGGAACTTTTCAGAGCTAAAATATGTAAGACAAAGTCCACGAATCCAGGAAGATAAAAGGCGTCCCTTGCGGGAAACAAATCCCACTTTATCATTAAAGTTCAGAGAAAAAAATCACTTCCATCTTTTTGAATAATATTACAGTTAGTTCTGGAACTTTGGCTTCTGATACCGGTCCTGCATTTGCGGCGCTGCATTTGGGCAGAAACTGAGCATTCAGCAATTTCGCAATAAAAACAACAAGAAAACAACAACAGTGTAAGTGTGTGTGTGTATGTGTTTTATTTGTGACACACTGTGCTTGAGTTTGTGGTGATTTTTTAAACAAAACGTAAAACATATATCCAAATTTGAGCTGCGACGGGTGTGCATGGAATTCTGAGACTTGAGTGTCACGCAAACTTTTGGTAATTTCAGCGAACTTTTTTTACCATGTCTTTTTTCACCATGCTCCCACCATGCTTTTTTACACACTCCATTGTGATTGCCGTTCGCAACTATAAGTGGTCAGGATCAAAACGTGTGACGTCAAGGCGAAGCAAATGATGAAAGTGACGCCTCGTAGAGGAGCCATGAGACGGCGCCACCAAAGGATCTAATAATAATAACTTATTTATATCTCATTTACATTGGTGGAGGCCGAGAAAAAGAGCCGCACGAAACGGCTTGACAGCAGAGAAAGGGCGAGAGATAACTATAAAACACACACGCACGCCAAAAAACGTTAGTCTGCTATTACAAAATAGAACATCAGCGCTCGCAACTCTTTCATGTTGATGGTATCTAAGTGAACATCACTGAGAATAAAACATTTAAGCAGTTTAGGTAATAGATAACATTTCTTTTCCCAGGTTTAATCGGCAAGTAGGTATATTCCAGTTTTCAGGGTTGGCTTTACAGTGGCCAGTGTGGCCAGGTTTATTATGAAACAAAACAACTCAACAGTGAGTTAAAATCCCAAAATTAAAGCCCATACTTTTGTCCCCTGCCTCCAAATATCGAATCGAAGCCAGTCCCCGAGAATCCTCCCGGCAGTCCTCTTGTAGACTCGCAGGGGCCTCCTTTCCCCTCAGGGACCGACCAATCCCTTCTAACTCCACCACTCCCACCAGGTACACTGTTACACAATGGTCGGCGAGCTGTCAACCTGGCGCTCCAACCGCCAAAACCAAATTCTTTCTAGAGTCGTTCCCTGCATTTTTACCAGTCTGGCTGGCGCCAACAGCTAAATTATTACATGGGGTAAAAAGCGACAATTTGATACTAAGCTGCGAAACCCTCTACACACAGGCACACTCGGTTAAAAGCCACAAGCAGCTCCAGGCATGGGCTCTCCCGAAACCCGAGACGTTTCTTAACGACCGTGGGGGAAGCTATCCCACCTCGGCCGCGATGCCCCCGCAAATGCTCCCTCCAAAACGCCGACACCAACATAGAAAGTTAAAAAAAAATGCCCACGGAACTTTGGAAAGATAAATTTTTCTACCAAAAATAATCTTCATAATTAAGCAGGATTTCTACATACTTAACAGCGTCGTAATGGAGAAATAGCTTAATTTTTCGGCCCAAATATAAAGGTTTTTGTTTTATTGGTATTTGTTTTTATAGCATTTCTATCGGTCCTTATTCCTAATTTATGTAGTACTGTGTTGGCCCTAGATATAAGTTGATGTGCCTCATCAGCAGTGAAAAGAAGCGTCGCATCGTCAGCATAAATAACAAATTTAGTGGTCTGGTCGATGTTCACATAATCATTGACATAAACGTTAAAAAGAAAAGGCCCTAAAATACTGCCTTATGGTACACCCGATATTACCATTTTATTGTAGGAATGAAATTACTACAACAAACGTATTGTTTGCGGTTTTCATGGTAGAATCGAAGAAAGGTTAAAGCTTGTCTGCTAATTCCATAATATTCCAGCTTTTTCAATAATAGTTCATTGTTTAAAAAATCAAAAGCCTTAGTAAAGTCTACGTAAATACCAAGTACTAGTTTCCGTTTCTAGAGATTTCTTAAAGTAAACTCTTTCTCTTCAAGTAAGGCAAGTTGAGTTGACTGATGCTTTCTAAATCCAAACTGGGGCCTCGTAATTAGGTTATGTTTGTCACAAAAGTTAGACAAGCGGGTATGAATAACTTTTTCAAGTCCCTTTGAAAAGACTGGCAGTATTGACACAGGCCTATAGTTTTTAATGTCATTCCTATCTCTCTTCTTGTGCAGAACGGGAACCTTGGCTACTTGCATACGCACAGGAAATATTCCTATCGATATGCACAAGATGAAAATATGCGTTACATAAAAGTTTATAATGTCAAGAACATATTTTACTGACTTAATCTGGATATCATTTTTATCTCTACTCGTAATGTTTTTTAAATGCATAAACACCGAAAACACCTCGGTATCAATAACGGGATCTAGAAAAACAGAATTCTCATTTCTTTTTACAATCTATTACCAGCCTTCATCACTGCATGAGTTTGTAGCTAAGTTTGCGAAATGATCGTTAAACGCATGAACTAAAACAAAACCAGTAAGTTCTGTGCCATTCACAAGCTTTTCCACAGCACCGTGAGACCAGTCGCATTGTAGGATTGAATTAATCATTTTCCATAGACCGTCAACAAGTCCACTTGACGAGCCCAAGTTAATATGATAGTAACACGCCTTTGCCTTTTGATGATCCTTTGTTAGCCTATTTCTATATCATTTGAAACTGTTTAGATCCGTCGGATGTCTTTGTTTTATTAAAATTTTCGAACAATCGATTTTTTATATTGATTTTAGCTAAAAGGTCTGAGGTAATCCAGGGCTTACGAATTCGCTTTGGTGTTTTAAATGTCTTATACAAAAAATCGCTTGCATAGCGTTGTTTAAACCTGTCCAGAAAAAAATTGTACGCTACATCAGGGTTTGTTTCATTAACGTCAAACCACTTTTCGTTTCTAACGCATTCACGAAACTTCTCAAGCGTGATATCTTGAACACGGCTGATGGGCTTTTTATTATTCCGGTATCGCTTGCCTGTTATACAAAATAAAGTTGGCAAATGGTAACTTATATGATAATTTATAATTCCGGTAATCACACAAGTGTTCTCAACATATGTGATAAAGATATCAATAAGGGTTTCCGTGTTTTCCATGATTCTAGTTGGTTTGGCTATCACATAAACACAGTCATACGTTGCAAGCGAAAAATCGAAATAAATTTTAGGTATGGTATTAGGTAGCATGTTAATGTTAAGATCACCTCCAATTATCACAGTTAACTCGTTGTCGCTACAGAATTCCAGGAGAGTGTCAAAGAAAGTAAGGAAATTCGGAATGTTGCCATCAGGTGGACGATAAACTACAGAAACAAGCATATATTATCTGTCAGCAAAGGCAGGATTTCATAATCACTAGAAGTACAGCAAAAATAGGATAACAGTTCACAGTCCATGCCTTCTGTTATTAGTGCACACACACTCGACCACGACTAGTGGTGCGATTTAAACAATAGGCATTGTAGAATGGCAGATCAAAAACATCTCCTTAAGTAGAATACCAAGTTTCAGTTCACACAATCACATCGAAAGGAATTTCAAACTGTCCAAAAGACATTCGAGGTCAATATCCTTGTTCTTTGCAGAACGTACTATCGCGGACAATATGAGTTGAAACAGCGCTCCGGCCGGCGCACGGTACTACCTGCGCCGCCTGTCGCCTTGCTCCGCACACACGGCGCACCCTGAGGCCGAGATAAATGATCACTTGCGCTCGCTGCTCCACTGCGCTCTTCCGGCCGTCTGATAGCAAAACCGCGGGTGCGACAGCGCGCCTGTGTGATAGGGCGGCAGGGGAGAGGAGGACAGAAGATTACACTTGTCGTTCCATTTTTGGCCATTGATTTACTTCATTATATCGTGTAGAATCACGTAGAAAAACTCTGACTGATGAAGAACAAATGTTGAAGTATCTTAAATTGCAGCTGCGATTATCGTTGTTTGGAAGTCACACCAAAAGACGCTGTAGGCTTTTTTTTTTTTTGATGAAGTGCATGCACAAAGTAGGATATCGTAAATTATAGGCCATAATTTGTATATGGAACTAGGTCCGGCTCCAACTTTCTTTTTTCTTTTGAGCACAGCTGCGTAAAAATGAAACAACGGTAACCATGCACGTTACTACGAAGGTTTTGTAACCTCGACTAATATGAAAAAGGTTCAAAAATAATATTTATTTGTTACTGGGCCCACGTGTTTATGTCAAACAAAACAAGTGCTGAAAAGACACCAATGTTTTGTTTACAACTTCCTAGTTTTAATAAAGTGCAACAAACAGTCATATTGGCAGGAAAAGGAGCTTGAAAGTTCATCGAAAGAATATTCGCAGAGGACAATGACAGACACAAAAGATTAATAGTCGGCATGGATGTTCAACTGCACTATACAAGAAGATCGAGCATCAAGGATGCACCACTCAAAGGTACCCGCTGGTTAACGGCGCCAAACAGTGTGTCGCAATCCTAGCAGCAAGCTTTGTTCCGATCAGCAGAAGTCCGGTTCATGAGGTCCTGAGTCGCACTAAAGCTAACGATGGAAGGTAATACCGCGTCCACGGCTCTTATCCTGTCTGGTAAGGATTCATAGAGCGCGGCCAAGTAGTCTGGCTCGGCCCGAAGCATCTCCCATTCACCTCTCACCGCTTCCCCCAATTCGTCGGCAGTGGCGCGGTAGAGGGGACGCCGTGACATGGCGACCTTGATGCGCCTCCGAACGTGATCGATGATATTCCGGTCGGCTCATTTTGGGGCCAGGCAGCTCCGTCAGGCAGCGCTCCTCGAGGAGATACGAGCGTGACAACGCATTTTCCACTTTGGCGCTTTCTTGAAATGCACTGAAAGGCATGATAGCTGAAAACGTGAACATTGGGCTGCACGGCACAGGCATCGTGATGGTGGTTCCGTCGGCCAATATTTTCGCTAGCAGACGGCCGGAAGAGCGCAGCGGCGCAGTCAGCGCAAGTGAGAACTTATCTCAGCCTCAGCGTGCGCCGTGTTTGCGGAGCGATGCGTCAGGCGGCGCAGGTAGTACCGTTCACAGGCCGGAGCGCTGTTTCAGCTCATATTGTCCGCGATAGCACATTTAAGGGGAAAGCTCGTAGTGAAATATTAGATTTTAAGCTAAGGTGTTGTTTCAAATCAGTAAGTAGTAGAAAGGCCGGATCCATCAAGTAATATATGATGCGTCATATTCACGTAGGCAGAACTAGGAGTCAAGCGCGAGAAAATTGTCTTCGTTCTTGACGATGAAAGAGCGCTCGCCATCCTTTTCGTCTGACAAAAAGCTTTCCGTTCCGGTGCCAGACATTCAAGAAGCCTTTCCTTTTCGCCCATTCTTTTGTCTTGGCAAACAGCTCCCTGTTGTACGATGTCATGTTTTCGCTGACGTACGCGTTGATACCAGCGTTTCTCAACCTAGCCCTCCTGTCCAACCAGGCGTCCTTTGTTGTCTGCGATGCAAACTTGATAATGATTCCGGAAGTTTATCAGGATTTGACGGTAATCTCTGGATAGCTGTGACGTCACTTTGAGACAATTCGGGCATTTCCAACTTTTCTGCTATCTTGTTCACTCTGCTTATCAAGTCTTTACCTTTAGTTCTCAGGATGCCGTGGGATTCCAAGTTAAGCTTTCTGCTTCGCCAATCCAGGTCATTCACTTGGAGCTTCAGTTGCTTTAGCTCCGCCTCTTTTTCGCTTTGCTCGATTGCTTCGACGCGTGTTTTAGGTCCTTTAGCTCACGCTCCTGTTCTTGGATGTGGCTTAGAATCGGACATGTACAAGTTTCTCAAAGAAGTAATTATGTTAGGTTACTGAGTATTGGCCTCAAAAGTAATTTGAGTAGAGTAGGAATTACTCAAATGTAAATTAATTGAGTAAATTACTAACTACCCCAAAAAGTAGTGAATTGCTTTTGAAGTTACATTTATATTTTTTATGGTAACAAGGAAGTACATAGATTTTGATACGTAAGCGAAATTCGGCTAGCCAAATATAGAACGGCTTGCGTTTTCACAGAAATGCTTTAAGAGCTGGTTCTGCTTCTGCCTGCCTAATTGTTTTTGTACTTTTTTTGTTTTTTGCTCAATGATGTAGTGCGAATGTATCATTTCTACTTTGAGGTTTAGCAGCTGCCTCAGCTTGATTTTGCAGACAGTGTTTGCTTGTTTACAGTATTGCATTAAGTACACAGAAAAAAGTACTTAAAGTAAACTACAAAGTAAATTACAGGTTATGTATTTCAAGTAAATAGGAAGTACACCTGGTGCAATGTACTCGAAGAAGTAAAGTACTATAAATGCGATGTAATTTCAAAGTAATGTACCAGTACTTTTTTAACATGGTCTTTCATGCCGCCATTGAATCCTCCATAGTATCTCTTTGCTTTTTTTACTGATATGCAATGTGCATTGCTCCAGGAATAATCGGTGGCGCATCAGCTTTTTTAAAAATATGGCGGCAAATATTGGATAAAGTCAAATCGCCACAGGGTTGTTATTTTACTCTCGCTGACGAACTATTCAACACAGTAAACTTGTAAGGCACTTATTTGTATCGGTCTTATAGTCGCCATTTCTTCATTCAGAGTAATGACCAGGGTCCGTTCGCTTGAAGCGCGGTTAAGCGCTAAACGCGGCTAAAGTTAGCCCCGGTACCTTGGAGAGGGATTTTGAAATCACGTGACTGGCCCGGTAGGGATGCGGGGAGCCACGTATGGCCCCGTCGCTTCGTTTGACAAAATGGCTGCGGCGTACGCAGTTTCCACGATCGCGATCGCATTGGTGTTTGTCTTCAGGGCCCGTTTGCTCGAAGCCGGTTAACTTTAACCGCGGTTAAAAGTTAACCGCCCTTCCCTACTAGGTACCTACAAGTACCTAGCCAAGTTTGACGAGGGCTGGATGAGCGATAGCTCCGTGTTTTATTATAGGGTGATAGCTGGTGTCACCTACTGGTTGTAGCGAATATAAGTGGCTTCCGTGGAAAAAGTTCCCGAAAAGGGGGGACCCAACAACGCGCGCTACCGGGTTCTCGCGACGCAGCGCGGCATACATTTGAGCAGACAAATGTTTTGTTGCTCGTGGTACAGATATTGGGTAAGGTAAAACTAAATTCACCCTTGTTTGGAAAATTTCTAAATGCTTGGCTGTCTGAATTGAAGACAAGCCTCGTTGAAATTTCCTTCCAAGTTCGAAAGAGGACGACGAAGTTCAGTCCTAGAAACGATAAGGAAGAAGTGAGCAGTGAAAGGCGGGCGGTACACCGGCAGCATGGTTGGCCAGCATGTAAGAACTGTATATAACACCATCATAAATTGAAAAACCTGTAATTCGGCTCCAGTGAAAATAGACCTATTAGTAAATTACCCAAGCATCGAGGAGAACGCTGGAAGTGTAATTCTACGGTCCGCGCGCGCTGGCCTTCCTCTTATAAAAGATTCGAAGTAAATAATCATAATAAGGCTTTGACGAACGCGCGTGCAAGGCAAAATTTGTTTTAGACTTTTTGCTTTAGAACAATTACTACTGCAGACGCCAGCACGTGCAGCGCGTGTAACTACACTCGTAGCATGCACCTCGGTGCTTGGGAAATTTAGCAAAAGGTCTATTGGGACGCTGTCTGCTTTTGTGTGCTATCAATACCCGGCCGATTGAGTCAAGGCAATCCACTTTCCAAAGACGTTGCCATGCCGACAATTATCGCGTTCATTTAGGCTTAGGAATGGCCAGAATCAAAAGACTATCTAAAAAATGCGGCGAGGTCATTGCTCATGCTTTGCGATTTAAGTGAGGTAAGGCAAAGCGAAAGCCTCCTGCACCATTCATTGCTGACTAACGCGCCCGATATTGCAGCTACAACGACATATTAGTTCCAAAGCGAGCGGCGCTCACTCACCGGGGCACCGCCATGTTTCCCCGCATCCCTACCGAGCCAGTCACGTGATTTCAAAATCCCTCTCCTAGGTACTGCGGCTAACTTTAGCCGCGGTTAGCGCTTAACCGCGCTTCGAGCAAATGGGCCCAGATGACGTCTCGAAAGACGATAGCACGTTTTCACATGACGATACACCAATTTTTTGTTTTCAAATTTGGGGAATGTACTTTGAAGTCGGGAGTTGTACTTTACTTGGAAAGTACAAAATTTTTTTAGTAATGTACAAGTACATGCTTATATAATATACTTAAGTAAAGTACAAGTTTTCTCAACCTACTTTAAGTGCCATGTACTTAAAGTACTTTCCAATACTGCTTTTTTAATTTCCGTTTTAGGTAAAAACGTTGGGAGAATTCCTAAGGTTTCTAGAACGGTCTTCGAATCTTGGAAGACCTTGCATATTCTGAGTTTTGGGAGGAATGAAGCATAAAGAGGTCACTTTTGCATTGCCCTTTATTACGCATGCGATTCTTCATGTACGTAGCACAAACTACGGGAGCACCAGATGAGCTTCAGATCGGGTAATACATTTTGTTGCCTCCTTTAGGTGAGGATGCAGTATGTACACCTCCTGTAGCGGGCGAGAGTTCTTATGTTGGGGAGAAGCGGGGACAAGCCCTTTCTTCAAATGCGTCAAGTCTCCTTGAGCTTCGGGACACAAAGAAACGCCAGTCTTCGGCGCTAATCCCTTAGTTCCTCGGCATCCCTTGCGACGTATATGTCTGCACCTCGCGTCTTGTAGCGAGATTGTTGCAGTGGAGGGCTCTTGAGACTTTTAGGGATTCCAGACCCTCCAAACTACCCCTCCCTCCTGCCTACGCCGCATGCTTTCCCTCTTTGCAAATATCAAGTGATCTTCCCACATCTCATCTCTTTTTGTGCAGGAATGCTTGTTGATAAGCAAACCTACCACTAAAATTCAAAGTAATTTGCAATTTGAGCAGAAGTTACCCTGGAAAGGTAATTAAAGTGAACTACTAATTACCGAAATAAAAATCGTAACTGAAAGTTACAAAACTACTTAGAAAGGTAGTTAAACTACAGTAACTTGAGTAGAGTAGTTGAACTACGTACAAGTCTGCATGGAATGCTATCGTATTGATCAGACATTAGCTGAACCGACATTTCGATTATGACAACTGTCTCCTTTTCCCCGTATTTTTGTTTACCCCCTTATTGAGTCACCCGGCAAGCTGGACATTTCCATGCATTACGGTGCGCCTCGCCTTTCGTCTTCAGCGTAGCTTCAGACACTCCCGCGCATGGCCCGGAGTGGTAAAAACGCTCACATTCAGCGCAAGAAATCGATAGCGCATCATCGAATATCTCTTCCTGGCTTTTTTGACACAAAGTGTGAGCCATCTACGCGTGCAATCGCGTGACAAACAGAAACACACCCAGGCAGGTGTCTGAGTGTGTTTCTGTGTGACAAACATAAACAAACTCAGGCGGGTGCCTGAGTCTGTTTCTGCGTGACAAACAAAAACACACTCGGTGCTAATAACAGATTGTGCATCAAAAACAAAAAAGAAGAAAACAGGCAACACAAGACAACGCACACATTCATTTCGGCGCTGATGAGTGAGCAGCTCAAGCGGATCGATGATTATCGCAGATTAGACTAAAAGCAAATTGCGATTATCTCCACGTCAGAGGGCCTTCTCTCCCCGCCCAGTCTCTACTAAGCGGGACAGTTGCCGCGATGATTGAAGTGCCGGTACTTTGTGGGATGGCTGTAACGGCCTCTGCGAAGCCTCGAACAAGCCACCCTTACAACGCGATTTTATCTAGGGTTACTGAAGTGAATTTTATTAGTAAACTTCAGGGGAAGGTGGGGGCTTATTATTATTATTATTATTATTTTTTAGGTTGCTGTGTTGTCGCTGTTTTGGTGTTTGGGTGAAATGCAGTAGCCTGGTAGTGCCGAAAAGTATTGTTCACCAAACGTCGCCATTTTGTTTATCGCGTTTTATGTCCCGAGAACTATTAGAGAGTTCAAACTTCCCTTGTGCTCAAGTAATTGAGAAAATAATGCTGAAAAGCTACATGCAATGAAAGACGTTTACAATTCTCTGTAACGCTGAATTAGAGCGCAGCTCTTAGGAGGAGGAGGGGAGGATACGGAGGAGAGGGTATGCCCTTCCTCTCCCTCCGCACCCTCCTCCTCCCCCCTGCTCCCCTACCATTTCGCGGAAAAGTTTCGCCGACTTTTCCTCTAAATTTAGCGAAAATTTCCCCGTTATATTTAGCGAGGAAATATTCCCGCTACATTTAGCGTGAAATTTACTAAGACTTACCTGCTTCATTTAGCGGGAAATTTTGTGAAACTTTTCCCGCTAAATGTATCGGGAAACTAAATTGGAATTGAGGTCACGTGATGTCAATTTTTCTGCTAAACTTAGCGGGATATTGTTTCCGCTAAATTTAGCGAAAAGTTTTTACGCTAAATTTTACGTGACGTCACACTCATTCACGTGACGTCACAGGTGACGTCATGTGTGACGTCACGAGGGTAAACGTTTTCCGTTAAATCTGGCAGGAAATTTTTCCGCTGAATTTGGCGGGCAAAGTTTTCCGTTAAACTTAGCGAAAAAGTTTATCGCCAAATATAGGCGAACATTTTACCCTCGTGACGTCACCATAGGAAACGTCCCATAAAGCAACGCGCGGTTACGCCGACGGCGACGCCGCTCAACCCGGAAACGGGCGTCTAAGAACTGCGCTCTAAAAGGTGAAGAAGACAACGAAGGTGCATGCTAAAACAAGATGTTGGAAACTTGTAACACTAAGCTGTTTATATTAATTCAGCTTATGAATGTTGGTGTGCAATATTTCTTGGCAGTAGCGCGGCGCTCCGTTGTCGACTAAACTTTTAATGTTAAACTTGCCTTCACTCGTTTAAGATATTTTTTTCGCGTTTCACGCAATGAATTTGAATATTGTGCCTTGTGCGGCTGTGCTTCGAAAGCAGCTGCCATGTTAGAGAAGGTTTCGGCAGTCACATAGTTCCCTCTGTTGGCGAAATAGAACTCACTCCCATAAATTGCTACTTTTTGTAATCTGTGGAACGTGTTCATATAGTACGGAACGCGACACAGTCAACTCGAACAAGCAATTGGCGTATTTTTTCCCCATAAGCTCGATTTAATGTTTAAGCACATGGCGCACCAGTGAATGCCCCCATTCACTGGACGCCATATTTGAGTACGCTCTTCAGGGCAACGGTTCAGAGCGCGTGCCGCAGAACGAGCTCACATTAATGGGCTGACAACGCCGACAATCTTAGCGGTGCGAAATGCGCGTTGCTAAAGGACTGTGAAAGCTCGCCGGAAGCAGGCGCCTTAGCAGCCGCGCACAAAGATATGTCCGCCAATGAATTCTCATTGGCAGCCATAGCTGAGTGCGCGACTACAGAGCGCATGCTGACGGTTATCCTTCGTTTCACCTTATGTTGTACTGCAGCGGGAGGCTAGAAGCACGAGCTCATATAGCTTTGGCAGCGGCACTTGGTGCACGAGAGCTTGTGCTGCCGAGATGTGCCCTACAAGAAGGAGCTCGCACATGTAGCCCACTGATGTAGCCCTTGCTTGGGTACAACATAATGTAAAATATAGAGTATATTGTACAGCTTCCCTTTCCAACGTGCGCTCCATACTATCAAGGTTTCCGGTTTCAGCAGGCTATTAACGTGAGCTCGTCTCTGAGCAAGCGCTCTGACTAGCGCACTAATCTATGGCGTCCAGTGAATAGATGCAGTTGTTGTTCGAGGATGAGGAGTCTTTTGGGTCTAAATTATACAAAAACCGCAGGATTTTTTAGTTGACCCGCCTCTAGGGCAAACTTCCTACCTCCGGTAACACTTTGGTGTCTTGTAGACACTGGAGTGAACGCGCAGCCTATGAAATGGCCTAATCGAGCGCACACTGGAGAGCGGGCATATGAAAGGGACCCCCGTGTTGTTCTCATTCTTTTATATGCGTGGCCTTTGATAGTTTTATTTACCTGCTGTGGGTTTGTAAACATTAGAGCAATAGAAAGCGTTGTGCAGTGCCCAACATAGTGTTGGGCACGTGAGTTTGTCACACAATAGCGTCACAATGTCTAGTTTATGACGCTGGGATAATCTTAACTTTGTGAAACTTAAACATCAACCTTTTTATTTCCAAGTGAGGGAGGCATGTGAAAGGGAAACTAGCGTGCACGAAGAACATCTCGAGTAATGGAAGAAATCTTCAATGCATGAAGAGAATTAAGATAAAAAGAAATTACACCATCTTCCCGAGGGGAACTATGGGGTGATGCGGAGCATCGCGGATCGTAATTAATTTATTCCCTTCTTGATTGATTTCTTTTGGCCGGCCGGATTTGGGCTGAGGCGGACGCGAGCGGCCGAGAAACGCTAGCACACGACAGCCGCAGAGTTGCGGGGAAAGCCCACCCCACTGGAAAGCCCTGGCGTGGCGCTGCGACCCGCGCGCCCAAAACTATCCTCCTTTCACTCCTCCGGGAACGCGCGCGGCGCGCTACCGCTGCTTATATTCACACTTGAAGGAGAGGAGACTAGAGGAGGAGAGTTGCGCGTCGCGCGCGGTGTGAGTAAGAGCGAACGCACGCGAAGTGCACGCAGCTGGTAGAGAGAGAGAGCGGAGAGAGTAACGCGCAGCTGTTGGAGAGAGGGAAGGAGGAGAGTTGCGCATGCGTAATGTGAGTGCGGACTACGACGCCGCGGGACATAGACCCGAGCAAGAGATGCTCCGCATCTAAAAGTTTAAAGAGCCGCCTCTGACACCAATGTTCGTGCCTTTTGATATGAATGTTAAATATAGTGTCAGCACACCATCAAATTGCTTTTTAAGAACACGATCGTGCTTTGCAAAAACAAAATAAAAATAAAATACCAGAAAGCGCCGTGAAATGAAACGTTAGTGCGCCCGAAAACATGCGATGCATTTCTCGCAACACAGTGCCCTCGAAGCGTATTTTAGGATCTTCTGTGTTCATAAAAGATTTGATATTTCAGTTTTATATATCGAAACGAAAAAAAAAAATGCGGGTCTTGTTTTTGCTGCAGGTCCACTGCAGATTACGATGGAAATACAATACTATTTATGAAGGCATCTTTTTTTTAGTCTGTCCTCGAAGCGTATTTCAGGCTGTTCTGTGTTCATAAAATATTTGATTGTTCAGCTTTATTATAGAAACAAAAATAATATGAGTCTCGTTTCTGTGGCACGCCCACTGCAGATTACGGTGGAAATGCAATACTATATATAAAGGCATCGTGTTTTTTTTTTTTTATGAAGGCATCGTGTTTTTTTTTTCAATTTAGATCCTGGGTGGTGGGCTGGAAGATGCTCTCGCGTACGGGTTTTAACCTTTCTGCACAGCCGTGCACGCCCCCCAGGATCACATTTTTGTATGCAAATAAATATTATTATTATCGTCTTCATGAGAGGCGATACCTTAATGAAGCCCTCACCTGGGCTTTATATGAGAATTCGTTCTTGCAAGTTCTCCTAACTGCTAGTCGTCGAAAGAAGAAACGATGATTTTAGCGTTTGAAACGGGAACGTCCTGTGTCATGCCGGGGAGGTACGCGGAGGCAGTAGAGACAAGAAGGCCAGTGGAGGATGAGAAGAAAGGAATATATATTTACAACAGAAGAAGAAAGGAAAGAAAACAACAACAACTAGAAATAGTTCCAGGCAACCGTTATGACGCTTAACATCTATGTTCTAGATATGATAAAAAATAACCTCTTCCTATACCGTCAATAAGTCCCAATCTCAGAGGTAAGTCCCGGTCGAGTCACTCACAAACACTTCCTCGGGGTTGGTGGCTGGGTGCTGAGCGCTCAGATGCTGGACTTGAGCAGCGATTTCCCAGGCCGAGTCCCGTTCCTCGGAGAGTAGCCGAGGCTTGCTCGGTGCGTCGCCGAGACCTCGTTCCCTGGCTCGGTGCGTCGCCGAGACCTGATGCTCTAGCCGATTTGAAAGATCCCACCGCTTCTACCGAGCCCACCGCTTCATTTCGTATTCTTTCTCCACCTAGTGGCACACACGTGACACTGCCTCCCCACTTTTGAGAATATCTCCTTGAGAGATTCTGTCTTCCTGGCGTCTTCCAGTTGGCTCCCCTTGATGCCGTCGAACGGCGCGCACTTTGCATGCGCTCTGGCCGCTTAATTCACCGCAGCATTGCTTGCTGGCAACACCTGGTTCGCCGTTCACGTTCACGTGCACCACGCTAGGACAACTTCATGCCAAAGAGATAAACTCTCCGGGTAAGTCACACACACACACACACACACACACACACACACACACACACACACACACACACACACACACACACACACACACACACACACACACACACACACACACACACACACACACACACGCACGCACACGCACACGCGCACACACACACACGCACGCGCACGCACACGCACACGCACACGCGCACACAAAATAAATATATCTATCAACGAAAAA